>JAEPRC010000110.1:16626-79126 GCA_016758945.1 Mucor plumbeus
ATTTGGGAGCTATTGGCTATATCTATTTAGGTAACCTTGATTTTAAGGTGTGAATTCTAAAGTGTGCTTGAAATGTTATTCATTGGTAGTGTAACTATGACACAGGGGAATAGTTGATTAAACCTAATATCTTTGATATTATTATTTATTGAATTAAGTAAAATACTTCTCGGTATATATGTCATTTGTGTAATCGATTGCACTGTGATCAAGGGTGCTATCGTTCACACGACATGTATTGGTTCAAAAGTATTTTGTATTTTCGCATGCGTTTGTTATTGTGTTCACTTTGAGTATCTCTTTATTATTGCTGCACTTTAATATTTCATGCCACACCACGGGAAAAAGGTGTAAAATGAGATATAAACTACAACTTTTCTGAAGAACTACTATGACAATCGCTGCAGAAACTGCTTTACGTGAAGATGTTATTGAAAAGGTATAACTTAATAACAATTTTATGTAAAGAAATAAATAACTGCAAACTTTAAAATTGCTATTTTCGCGTTTTTTCCCATAGTGCCATTAGAAATTTTAAAGTGCGGCAATAATAAACAGATACTCAAAGTGAACACAATAACAAGCGCATGCGAAAATACAAAACACTTTTAAACCAATATAATGTCGTGTGAACGATAGCTAGCACTCTTGGTCACAGTGCAATCGATTACACAAATGACATATATACCAAGAAATGTTTTATCAATTTCAATAAATAACAATAACAAAGATATTAGGTTTCATCAACTATTCCCTAATATCCTTAGTTGCACTATCATTAAATAAGATTTCAAGCACACATAAAATTCACACCTTAAAATCAAGGTTACCTAAATAGATGTGGCTATAATGTAATGATTTGATCCATCACATTCTTACTTAAACCCAATTATTATATAACCAACTCCCAAGTCATATAAATACCAATAATCTATGCGGACTAAATGAACATCAGTGAATTTATCTGTTTCTTTTTTTCCTTTATATATTTATAACCCATTCCAAATAAATATATTTTATTACTCAATTATCATCGATACTTATAACCAATTGTTATACAACCCAATATAATAATCCAATCATAGGTATTAATCGTATAGTAGTAACAGCAATTACAACTAGTAACACCAACCTCTTCCCCCTCCCAAATCATAGAATCAAAGTCAATTTTATAATTCACATATTATATATTCCAATTGACAACCCCTTGATTTTATAATTTACTACACTATAGCCAATAGTTCCTAAAAGGCCCACATTGTCACACTTGACACACAACCCTTTATGGTCGTTGTTTTGCATAATTTATCCCTTAAATGTGATATTAGTAAAAATAACTCAAAATTAGAAGATTATTCCATTCAATCCTGATAGTAAAATACAAGTTATCTAAATCACTATAAATACCCTCATACTTTTTCAATTATTTTAAATATAAAGAAATATTTTGTAAGAAAACTTTAGCTAATTATAATTGTATTTCCACTAATTTTATGTTTATGTATTACTTATTTTAGTAAACAACTTTGTTATTTACTGCACTGTATACGTTTATTGTAAACAATTAAAAATTCAATTTCTATAAATATTGAACCAAATAAGCTGCCACTTTACATGGACATAGGTATGAGTAGGTGCTACAAGCATCTCAGATATCAGCTTCCGTGAATTATTGTTCATTCGGCAAGTTTCAACAACAAGTTGATTAATCTGCTATTTAATAACTACTAAAGGTCAGTAAGCTCATCAGTTCTCGCCAAATATAAATTTAAATGAGCTACCATTGCAATGGTGAGTACATCTAGTGTTGATCCACAGAAACTTATCTAATTTAGTTTCCCAGGATTGCTGTGAAAATGGGAAAATGAAAACACAAAAGTTTTTAAACTATCATGGAGTGTTTTAGATATTCGTTGAAAATTTTTATAAAATCAAATTATGGTTGGAAATTGAATTTTGAAGTTGTACTTAATTCGCAATATGTATACAAATAACTTACTTTGATTTCATTAATTACCCACTATTTTTGAGGAATTTTTGCATGCGTCCTTTTTTTTTTTTAAAAAAAAAATTCCTTTCCTGTGCTCGAAAAAATAAAGTAAAAAGAAAAATAATTGAGTCGATAAGTATTATTGATCCGAGTAGGCTACAAGTTTCAAAATGGATACTACAGCTATAGCAGTATCCAGCGCTGTAATTTTAGCATCGTCCCATTGATTTGCTGGTTAAATCGTTGAAATTTAGTACGTATTTTTTACTCACTATAGGAAAAAACGTGAAAATAGCAATTTTAAATTTGCAGTTATTTATTTCTTTACATAAAATTGTTATTAAGTTATACCTTTCCAATAACATCTTCACGTAAAGCAGTTTCTGCAGCGATTGTCATAGTAGTTTTTCAGAAAAGTTGTAGTTTATATCTCATTTTACACCTTTTTTCCTGTGGTGACTAGTTAGGTTTGTAGCTTAGCAGATCATTTTAAAACAATAATAACGCTAAATTAACCAAAACTAGCATATACGGCCAAAACAACAACCGCTGATTTTTACAAGTAAATGTTCTCTTTATGTAGTATAATCAAAGTTGTATTACAATGCGGTTTACAATTCTTTTTCTTTTTTTTAGGAATCATGGATGTCTAATTTTTGTAATGTTCCTCAGAACTCAGAACAACAGTCTATACCTACATTGCTACATACGCAGTTGTTGTGTTCAGTGCGACTAGAATGAATTGGTTGTTTATCAAATCCTACAGCCCATCAAATTTCAAATCAATGCTGTAGCTTATTACATATAAATGTTGTATGGTATATGTTTATATAAATTAGTAACAAATAGTTAAAAACAATGCTTTGATAATAATAATAATAATGAGCTTTCTTTAATTAAGCGGCCAAAAGAATGCATGCCATGAATTGAATCTAAACATTTTCTGAACCAGTTGATAAACTAAAAAATACGACCATACACTCAAGATACTGCAGAATAAAACAAAAAAAAAAGTCCACATGTATCTTCAGTACAGGTTGAGGATAAATTACTTAATACAGGCCGATTGTTTTTTGCTCAGACCATGCTACTAATTTAGGTACAATAATAATGCACAATTGCACATAAAAGGTTATATAATAACCCAAAACCACCTGGACTCTACAAGTTAATTATTAATCTATTCTACATTTACATTTTATTTTGATTTGCTTTGCGACAAGCGACGGAGGGAGGCGATTATTTACTAACAGTAGGGAAAGGTGGTGGCATAGACTCTTTAGGAAAGAGCTTTTCACCACGTAACTTAACAGCATCCTTAATCTTGACAAATTGATCATCAAATCCAGGAACAGAGCCCTTAACATACACCAAGTTTAACTCAGGGTCAATCTTGATAACCTTCAAACTCTGTACTGTAACACTTTCACCACCAAGACGACCAGCCATCTTTTTACCCTTGAAAACCTTACTAGGCCACTATATAAAAATAGTTTAATACACAAGCAAATCAGTTAAAATCCCAGAATATACATTACCTTACGTTGACCCGTTGAACCACCAGAACGATGTGTTAAAGAGACACCATGAGAAGCAGGAAGACCCTTGAAATTCCAACGCTTCATGACACCAGCAAAACCTTTACCAATGCTATTAAAAATGTGAAGTTAGCTTTTTGCAGTCTTAATTTTCTCTCTAAATAAACGTACGAAGGGGCTGTAACATCAACAAATTGTCCTGTAACAAAATGTTCAGCTGTCAATTCAGTACCAATAGGTAAAACGGCGTCTTTGGTAACCTTAAATTCGTATAGCTTTTCACGAAGTTCAACACCTAAAGTTTTGAAATGTTCGATCATGGGTTTTGATACATTCTTCTCCTTCTTTGGTGAACATCCAACTTGCAAAGCAGTGTAGCCATGCTTTTCTTCAGTACGAACGTCAGTTACAATAACATCTTCCAACTAATTAAAAAATACAAAATGTCAGAAAATCTTGATAATGTCAAATGCTAAAAGTTTAGAAATTACTTGTAAAACAGTAACAGGCATACGAATACCTGAATCACTCCAAACAGAGGTCATTCCCTTCTTCTTGGCAATGACACCAGTACGAACTGAATCTGTAGTCCATTGAGGAGTTGCAGGGGTTGCTTGAGAAGAAAAAGCGCTGGTATGAAAGGTGGCTGCAACAACTGTTCGCATAGGGCTGATAGCACCCATAGTTTTAACAGCAAGCGAAGACTTTGAAAATAAACTTAAAGCCATGGTTGTAGTATGGTATTGTATCAAAAAAGAGAAGCGCTTGTTCAAGTCAAAAGGTATTGAACTTTGTATGGGGTAGGGCACCCTACCAAAATTCCAGATCAATTAGGCTACCGACATGCTCTTGGTGGTCACATTCCCCTTCACAGTGGCTTATGTGTTTGTGGATGTTGCAATTTACCTGAAACTGTTGTCTGCATATATTTAATGATTTTAAAAATAAAAAATAATCAAAATATCCTATTAAATTGTAAATTAAACAACAAAAGTTTCTGATTATTTGGATCAAATTCAAGTATTTGGTGTTTTGAATGATCAGGTAGTATATAACCTGATCAAACACATTTCTACCCCTTTGGTTGACAAGGGATTTGTCCGTTAATTGCAACTCAGTTAATTGAATTGTCATGACAACTCTCAATTAAACATGCAAATCAAAGTAGATGAAATCGACTTTTTCCATAGTAACACAATTTTGACATTTGGTTGCCATGACAACAAACTACCGGGACAGATCAAATTTTATTTTTATATTAATTATAAATTTGTTGATATAAATCATTATTAAATGTTTATTTATATAGAATCAGATCTCATCTAAGAAAGAAAAAATTGAGAAAATTATAAATATACACAACATGCTATGATAACAAAAAAAAAAAAAAAAAAAAAAAAAAAATACCTCACAAACAATTCATTTAACCATCCCAAAATATTTGATTATTGCAATTTAAACAATAAAAAACTAGAGAACAAAAGGGAAAATGTGTTGGTGGTATCTCTACCAAAAACTCAGCCTGAAACAGACTGTTGTTTTCATACAGAAAAAAGCGGTTTCCTTTCAAAATAATCGTCCTTTTTTTCTCTTTTCTAAACAATTTTTTCCTATCTTTTTGTCTTAAACAATCTATATATACCCTTTTAATTCATATTCCATTTTTGTTTCGAAAAAAAACACGAAATTCCAACTAGAAAGTTACTAAAAAAAAAATTCAATTTAAAGAGCAACTTGGATTTGAAAACAAATACGTTAGACGAGTTGAACCATCAAAAAAACAATGCTAGGATGGATGACTCGATACCACTCACACCAGAATTACCGGAACGTAAGAACCGATTATCTTCTAATAGTGGGGTTAAAAGAAATAAAGTGAGTCGAGCATGCGATGAGTGTAGAAAAAGAAAGGTAAAAAGATTTTGCATTTATGTTTGACTGTTTTGATTACTTGGTGAGGAAAAAGGTGCTTTCGGGGTGTTTTTGTCCAAAAACATTGCATTACAAGTGTTCATTTATTACTTGAATACTCGTCAAGTTTCAGTCAGCATAGCTTTTGCATATTAAACTCAGCAAATTCCTTCTCATTTAGGTACGATGTGATGGAGCTCAACCTTGTGCAAGATGTCAAAAATCTTCTACTGAATGTATCTTTTCAAATGTGACACCAAAAAGAGGTCCACCAAAAAAATATCTAGAGCCATTTGAAACTAGATTGAAAACAATTGATAAAGTTTTAAAGCTACTTGAAATATCAACAGATGCCATTACAATTGAAAAAAGCAACGATTTTTGGGATGCCAAAGGTAAAAAAAAAAGAAAAAAAAAAGATGAAAAACGACAGAGAAGAGAGATATTCAAATAATGAGTATAGATCCATCTACCATCGAAACAAACACACATCTAGATGTAACGGCAATTGGACATGCATTGTACATACCTGATTTACCTGCCCGTAAAGACCGTATTGAACCTTTGCATGATATAGATATGAATTTCGAACCGCCTCAGCCCAACATTATGAGTAATGCATCCTCTGTTACACTGAGATTTGATTTGATTCAGTGCTATTTTGAATATATACACCCTTCAATGCCATTTATATTCAAATCTAAATTTACAGAATCTCAACCATCAACACTCTTATTGAATGCAATTTATGCAGTTTCATCTAGATTTACTTCACCTACGCAACCATCATTATCACCACTACACCCGCAACACCAACAACAACCAAAATCAATTGATCCTCCAGGCTGGACCTATTATAAAATGGCATTGAGTCTCATTGATGTATATATAGATGTCCCTCGATTATCGACTATTCAAGCTATTTTATTGCTTGTAAAATATCATGAACATATTCATCGCCCTGGTTTTTTTTGGAGAACAAAATTCCTTTTACAGCTGGCTGTCAACATGTCAAATGATCTTGGTTTATCAAGTAAACTTCCTCAAGAAACAACATCATGTAGTTATGAATTAGAATATAGAAAAAGAACATTTTGGGCTGTATATACATATGAAGTTTTAATGAGGTAAGGATGTAAAAATTTCAATCCACGGTAATTCTTTTATCTAAATGTAGTTGTGTATGCTTCTATTTATAGTACCGAGCAAGGTTTAGAATTGTATTTTGCAAGTAAAGAGTGCACGGTCGACTATCCGCACGTCCTTTCTGATGAAGCTGCCGGTTCTGATGCTAACGCTGTATCTAATTTTTATTGGCTATCCAAGGTGATACACACACAAGCTGCTGTTATTGAATTCATGAGATCAAAGTATAGTACTGACAACAACAAAACCAAAGATCAAGAAGCACATGAATTCATAAAGATAGAAAATACCATTTCTAAATTGGGATCTAAAATACCGAAAATTAATGAAGGAGGAATACATGCTTCTTTTATTCATATAATATACCATTTAACTGTTATTTTACTGTACAGACCATCTGCATTAAAAGATCAATCACAAACTGCAACTACTCATTGTTTGACATCTGCATCTACAATTACACAGATTGTTGAACACGTATTAAATACAGATGGTGCTGATTCATTTTTTACTGTTATTCGAGGTAATCAACAAATCATTTATTGTTTAACCGCTGCTGTTACCATCCAACGTACATTAAAAAATATGGATACTACAACAAATGACATGTATGAAAAAACTTGTTTAATACTACAACATATGGTTAGCAAATCGCCCGTTACTGAATTAGAAACTAGTGCAATTGATAGTTACTTTTGCCATGATCGAACAGAGTATTACATAAAGTCACCCTCAAATAATTCATCTACGCGTTCATCACCATTAATTCCATCATTGAATTCACCACATAGTCCTAATATTCCTGCTCCAACCATTAGAAAAAGGCACTCTAGATCATCATTGCAATTTCCTACTTCCGAAATATCGTATGTTATGCAATCTAGTGCTTCCTTTGTTCCAGAAGTTGTTGGACATCGTATGAGACCTAGTGGTAGATCGCCTTATTCTAGCAATCGTCTATCTGCTCCTTCATTAGGGTCTCTTTATCAACAATCTCCTTATTTTTATCAGCAACAGCTACAGCAACAGCAACAGCAACAGCAACAGCAACAGCAACAGCAACAGCAACAGCAACAGCAACAGCAACAGCAACAGCAACAGCAACAGCAACAGCAACAACAACAACAAATACATCATCAAATGCAACAACAGCAACAGCAGCAACAACATCAACAGCAACAACAACAACAACCACAGCAAATGCAGCCACAGCAAATACAACAACAGCAACGGTTGTCAAGCTATTCTCAACCATCTTCTCCTACTGCAAGTCAATTCAGCGCAAGTAATGAATTTAACACTCCTGTGTTCCCAGTAACACCTCGTCGAACTACTTCACTATCAAGAAAAACAGGGCTTCGCCGTAGTGCCTCATCTGTAGGTGAATTTATCGTACCATCTCAAAGACCACCACGAAATTCATCTCGACCTTACATTAACCCACGCCGACATACATTGACTAATACAACATTACCTGATCTCTCTAATGTCATTGCAGTTACTCCACCTCATAGTACATCTTCTATGCTTGATACCAATGCTAATGTGACACCTACACCCCGAAATTTACATGCCATGGCGGTTCGAAATAACCGTTTTTCAGCTCCTGTTATGAGCAACAATACCCAAAACCCATATATGATACCAATCACTAGTCAACAACAGCAACAGCATCAAATGCAGCAACATCAACAACATCAGCAATTCCAATTGCAACAACAACAACAACAACAACAACAACATCAATTGCAATTGCAATTACAACAACAACAATTGCAACAACAGCAATTTCAACAACAGCAATTGCAACAGCAACAACAACAATTACAAGAACAAGAACAACAACAACAACAGCATCCATATCATCAGCCAATGATGATTGATCCTTCTTCTTTTCCTATGGATCCTGTTATTCCTGATTCTCCAAATGAATCGATGATGGGTTTATTAATGAACCCTTGGGAATTCCCACGTCAATCTTGAAAATCGGAAAAACACACAATAACAAAAAGCCTCCCCAATTTAATAAAATAGTACAAGTATATATATACATATAACACCCACCCACCCACACTCACACACACGTTCAATTTTGTATCCATTTCTCTATATAGAATCTTTTAGTTACCCCCCAAAAATAAATAAATAAACATTTCCCTTTATCAATAGCCACTTATATCTAAACAAGTTACTGGAGACAAATGTACAATGAATTGCAGCTTGGTTATTGACAGTCTGCTCAATGACCATGATTGTGTGCAAAATATGGCAAACCCCCCCCCCCCCGAAAAATGAATTTATTGCACACAATTTATGATAGATATAAACATTTTCTAAAAGTGAGTCCAAATGATGGAAATTAACGATCATTTACTTTAGATTTCTATGATAAAAATGAGTAGTTACACAGCAAATAGAGTATTTCTACTTTAAATTCAGACAAAACAAGTAAAATTTGGGATGAAATGAGAAGGGGATCTGAACAAGATTAAATTAGTCTCAGGTATTATTTCAAAGAGTTAATTCAAATGAGCTTACCTGTAGTAACCTAAACTTCTGAAGAAGAAACCGTGTTTGATACGGCGATATTGTAAACAAACTTCACATCATTTTCTTTAGAAGCATCGAGATCCAAGCCAGAGATGCAGAGTATACAATACTATAATATTTTAGACATTTGCACCATCTTGACCTGTAAAATAGACAAATTTCATTACTTCATGATACGAAAGTTTGAAAGCACAAGTCATGTTCTATATTAATTAAATATTCAAAGAATTGTTTAGAGCTAGAAAGAAATTTTTTTTTTTTTTTTTTTTTTTTTTTTTTTTGTAGCTAAAATAATTGGAAGATATTACTGTCTTGTGAAATTTTTATCTTTTTCAATATGTATTACGCTTTTTATATAGTATTAAACTGTACTTTTTTTCAGTTTTGATTATTTCGACCATGAGCCCCATTCATAAAAAAAAATGTTTAAATTAAATAACTATCATCTAGAAACAACACTTTATTCGTCCGAATACTATTCACAATTTGTACAAATTTGCATTTTTACTTTGTGTAGATTTCATTTTTGCTCTATCTCAATATACAGCTACAATCGTTCTAAATTCAATTGGAAATCGTCCTAAAATGTCTGAAATATTATAGTATAGCTTTAAGATATACCTTTTGAAGAATAACCAGCATTCATGAAGTTAACAATTACACACTAATATAGTTAAATTGGCTTCCGTTTAAAGTTGATTCAAGTAGTTCATTGCCAATATACGCAGTTTGTATGTAAAACCATGTAGTATCGTATTTCTCCGGGTAAAAAATAACGAATTTTTTGACATGTCATGACGTTTATTATCAGTCGGGTTCGTTTTATCCATCAGGAGTTATCCAATAGTTAATGATTCGAAAAATCCAACGACATCTCAGGAAAAAAGTATATAAACTAAGAGAAAGTAAGAAAAAGCAACGTTTTTGTCATTTATACATTTTATCTCTATTGCTTAATATGAAATTTTCTGGAATTATTGCTGCTGCTTCTATGTTTGTTGTTGGCGCTGTTTCACAAAGCACATTTGATTTGTCTTCTTTGAATGGCACTTGTAAGCTTATATTTTTTTTGTATTTGTTTTTGATTAGTAACTTTTTTTTTTCATAAAAATCTAGGGGCCATTGGCGGTTTGGATAGTACTTTGCTTGTTAAGATCCAAACATTGACTCAAATTTATAACATGACAGTGAACTGTCCCCAAGTTTATATCACTGGTAACACAAATGACACTGCATACATTCAACCTTCTGTTGAATTTGGATGGTATAATTCTACCAGTCAATCATCTCAAAAAGCTAACATATCTTTGAGTGGTTTAATGAGTTTTGACAATGTTACTGATGACAATGGAGCAAATTTCAATGTTCAATTCTCTCTTCCTTCTATTGCTAGAGGTCTTGTTGCTAATCAAGTACATATGCTTAACGCTGCTTTATCCGGTGGAAACTCTAGCAATCCTTTGCCCCACGGTGCTGATTACCAAGCCAATCTCTTTGTCAAGTTTATTTCAACTAAGAATGATGGTGTAAATGATGTTGTATTAGCTTCCCCTTCCAATTTCAGTGCTGTTGCTCCTAATGATGAAGATGCTTCTAACTTTGTACGTCGTGATGAAACTACCGAAGTTTCTTATCAACTTCTTTTGGTTAACGGTAGCAATACACTTGACGAAGCTTTATTTGAAAATATTACTTCATCTTTAGGTAGTCAAACATCTCTTACCAAGTTGAATGGCACTTGCTCCGCTTAATTACATTTCATTTTATCTTTTAATTAATTTTATCGTTGTAAAAACATACATTTTGATAAAGAAAATCATGCCATATTTTGTTTTTCTGTTCTGTGTTTTGTACCGCAATTTTATTAACTGTTAAGTATTTTTCAAGGTCAATAATATAGGTATTTACAATGGTATTCATTAAATTCAAGCTTGACAATTGACATTGCCATCCAAATAAAACTGATCGATAGACTTACAATTGATTCTAATATATCCAAACATTAAATTTGTTTTTAATAAATTATTCACTTTTTGTTCACTGAGATTCTCCAAGAATTGTTTACTATTGTGGATTGCATGGAAACTTTCTCGCTTGTCAAAGTAAGATTGAGTAATTTGAGAATCGTTATTATCTAATAAAGCAGTAATGGGAAATTTGCGATTGCCTGCTTTATATCCAATATGATGATGCCAAACTTTTTCCTGATTTGTTTGTAATGAAGCAATCCTAATATAGCTTGAAAGACTATGGTAGAACATGGATGCGCTTGAGTAATCCAGTCGAATTCCGTCTAATATCAAACAATCCAAATGATGATTAGGCAAATTTAACTCAATGACCGTTTGAGATGATACATCGTTAATGATACAAAGTTGTTTGCATTTAATCATAGAAATAGTACTGATATACGGGCAGTTTACTGATAAATAATCAAATATATTGGTTGAAAATGAAGCAAACGTCATGCTGAGTGATTTCAATGGATGCTTTCTTCTTTTCCATTCTGTATCCATTGGTGTAATTAATGATCCCCATTCCAGTACCAATGTTTCCAATACAGGACAAGAATCCAATAAAGTATCAACTTGATATTCATCATGATAGGAATCGCATTTTAATTCTAAATAAGCAAGTTTTGTAAAATTGCGTAATTTCTGAAGAGTGTAGGGTAATTTAATATCCAGTCTCCATTGTTCAATCTCCAACGCTGTCAACAGATGTTTACCATGCTGTATGGCTAAATTGAATTCAGAATCAAATTTTATTTGGCCATTCTTTTGAGTGATGGACCGAATTTCTTGGATGCATTGATGAGCTTTTAAGGTTTCAAACAACGAAACGTTAAACCAATGATCCAGAATAGGACATGAGAACTCCAGTATTTCAATATGACGGCATTTGTTGACCAAATTTAAAAACAAAGCTTTTTCGATCTGGAAATCATTCATTGAATTACTGGTATCATAGTTTACGTTAATATTCAAGTACTTTAATTGAGGGTACTTGTGTGCAACATAATAAAGCCACGTTACAGGAGTCAGACGAGTATCAATACGGAGGGATGTAATTTGTGTGGCTGTGGGAAAAAGATCAATTATATTTATTGTATCTTTTTCCACTTGTTTTCCATGCATAATAGGCAGTTGGATATTATCTCCTACAATTTCCAGTTTTCTCAAGCATGGCAATAATCTATGAATAATCTCAATGTCATTTAACGTCAAGTTGAGTGTTGATATTTTGTCTCCTCGTATTGTCAGTTGGTAGATATGAGGCACCAAAGAAAGAATTGAAACAAGACGTCCTTGAGTTGAAATATCTACAATCATACTACTTTGAATTGAAAGTGATTTCAATCCTTGTCCCAAATCTTGCAGAAATGGAAGATTAGCGCCCAAACTAGCTAATGTAGGTAATTGCCGCATATGTTTCCATTTACTAATATTGCTGTGGAAACACACAAACTTCCATGTCTCCGGGTCAAAATCAAGAACCTCTAAGTTGGGGCAAAGATCGGGTAATTGTTCAAACAAAAATCGAGGTATAATTAGGCGTTCCTGAATCATTTTCTCTAGACAAGCTACCGTCTTTTTTTGTATAAACAGGTCCTTTATGAGATGTCCGTTTGGTGTTATTTGTGTTGAGGATTGTGAGAGAGATTTTAATAACAGTTCAAGTTGACAAAGTGTCTTGATAGAGATGGAATGATAAAGCCCATATCGAAATACATTATACCAATCTTGGCATATTACTAAGCCATTTCTCTTTTCTTGTGGTGTTAGATAATGGACAATTTGTATTAATATTTCATTGGGTAAATGCGTAGTTTTAGTCATTTTATTATAATAAATGAAAAAAAAGGATAATATAAACAAGAGATACAAAAGTAGAATTGTTTGTCTATTTTTTTTCACAGATTTTGCATGAATACTAGTCGCACTTTGAAAAAACAAGTACCACGAATGCACCAACCCCTTTTCACATTGTTTTGTGCGTCAATGAATAACGACCCTCAAGTATAGGTTTTACTTAACTTGTTAAAACTATTAAATTTGATACGTCGAAATAGAAAACCGTACACAAATAACATGAAATGGATGAGATATTACTGGAGTAGCCGATATTGCTGATGTACTGAGATCTAGTTTTTTATTTGCTTTTTTGATTACACGTCAGTACACAATTATATTACACGTGTAGTCGTTAAATTCTTTTATTTTTTAGTCGATTAATTAATTAATAAATAAACAATTAGAAAATACATTCACTTTATTAGATTACGTCTTATTCTGCTTTGTTTTTGTTTTGTTTTGCTAAAGTCTTTAGTTGGCCAGCCATTAACTAGCTATGATATTGAATTTTTACATCTTGGAAAATGTTACACTGCATAATTCAAACTGGATTCTGATATTATTTTTGTAGGCACCTATCCGAGTAAAATTGAATTTCAAAAAATCCAACTTAGAATTTAATTTTCAAAATCGGAGCTTGTTCTCTTTTCAATTACTAATTTCACCCCCAAACGCTTTTTAGGATATATCTTAGATGCTCCTAAACATATACAGATAAGTTGGCTGTATTATGCTACCTGTTCTTGAATTTATTTTATGTCTCACAAAAGATTGAAGAACACGAAGAATTTAATGCTTTTTCCTTAAAAATTGGACCCAGCTTTTCATTCGTATTCATTTTTTTTTTTCATTAAATAACACCAAAAAAAAAAAAAAAAATTGTAGGCCAATGTACCTGGGATGCTCAACTTTAATCAAGAAATGAGTATCCCAAAACATCATATCTTTTTCAGCTGGAATAACCTTTTCAATGCTAATGTTTCAGATTTTTACATTTATTTCACTGCTAAATGTTAAAAACTTTGGGTCTTTATATCTTTGCAAAAAGTTAAGCTATACTAACAATTCTAACCATCATATTTAACTATTAAAGACGAGCCGAGCTTTAGACGAGCTTGGTTAAAACTCGTGAGACAAGCCGAGCCTTGTACTACACGAGCTCGAGCCGAGTTTTCAAAAAAGCTCGCCTCGAGAAAACGAGCCTCTGACTACTTTTCAAAAAGCTCGAGTAGAGTTAACGAGCATTTGTTTTACTTTGAAAAAGCTCGTATGAGTGAGACGAGCCTTTTGTATCTCAAACTTACAATAATTAGTGAATTATATGATACTACACAATATTTATTTTTTTGGACTTTCATTAACTAAAAAACTATAATAACCTCAAACAACGCTATATTGTTTTATAGTAAAACGTTATTACTACTAAACACTTTCTCGATGCCAACAATTTAACAAGACATATTTTTCGACTGTCGAAGCTTCCAATTTTGCTCTTTCCTTATTTACAAATCCCTTAGCTTGTGAGAATAACCTTTCAGAGGCTACGCTAGTTGAGCAAATACCAAGATGTTTGGCTGCAAAGATCGACAATAATGGATATTTCTGTGAATACATTCTCCAATATAACAACGGGCGCTTTGCAAATTCTAAGCCTAGTTTATGATTTGTTGCATTATCTACATTTCATTTGAAATCAAAGTATTTTAATAAAACTATGAAATATTTGATCGTAGAATTGCTATCAATTTTCGTACCAATATTACTTGAGGCATCTACTACACAATGTAGTTGTTTTTGTCCAAATTGTTGCTCATCATCAGATTTTAAATATTTATCAATTTCTTTATTTAACGAGACTTTTTCTTTCACCCATATGGAGCAGTCTTTTAGAATAGTATCAAGCATTAATTTCCTTTTTTTATTGATGCTGTTTTTGTTGTTGTTTGTATGTTGTTCGTCATACTCTCTTCTCCTTTTCGTAATGCCTAAAACTTTAAGAACAGAACCAGAATCTAATAGCATTTCATTTTCCGGATAATGGTTTCCTTCATAAGTACTCATAACTATTGTATTGGACGACTCCTGCTCAGCTAAAATATAAACGTTGGTAGTCTGTCAAAATAAATGTACATATTAAACTATTAAAGTGCTCACCATCTTCTACATTATCAATGTTTTTTAATTTTTCCTCATTAATATAATAATCCCTGAGAAATAGGTAGTAAGAATTTTCACATATCGATTTTTGCAAATCAATCAAATGTTTTTCCCATCCTTCATCAACTCTCCTAATACATGCATGCAACGATGAGTTTTTGATTAAAAAATTACAGTTTTTTTAGCTTGTACTTAAGTACTTACCAATAATCACACTTGAGTGCTGGGTCAAGAAAAGTGGAACAAGCAAATATTTTACTGAGATCGGTTCTTGAGTAGTACTTCGATAATTTCTCCTTGGATATTCTGCATGCTGCTACCAATACTTCATCGTCTCTATTATCATCCTCAAAAGTGTCCAAATCGTCAAATAATGAATTATACAAAACAATTGTTCGATTGATGGTAGTGTAGCTATAGTTTTGTTTTTCTATTTAAATTAATTATCTTGTTGAGTCAATAAAAAAGTAAATATTACCGTTGCGATGATAGCCAAAGTGTTGTATATTCAAACACTGATAAAAGCCCATTCACTTTCTTGATGTATAGTATTTGATTATTAGTCAATGAACATAAATTTCGAATATTTTCATCAGGGCAGCCAGTGATAGTCATTACATACGCATCCTCCAACAGCAAGAACCTATCAATCATGTATTTAGTTGAATTCCATCTAATGCAAATATCATTTAGTAGGGTCAAATCTGGCAGCTTCATTTGATCTCTATAACATTCAAAATTTTGGCTAAGTTTGTTCGATAATTTAATGGCAATACAGCCTCTTCTTAAACGATATATGGGGTTCATACATTCTGCGTCGTTTTGATTTTTTTCCATCTATATACAATATACAGTATAGTAAATAAAATTGTTAGATTATTTAAATAGTTAAATTAAAACTGAACAAAACATATACTTACATGTTTCATCATATCATAAAGATTAGGTGTGTCTGGTGGAGCTTTACTTTTCAAACCTTTAACTATAAGCTCCTGACAAGCTAAATTTATAATGTGATTGAAACATCCGATCATTTGCTCATTTTTTTCAAATCTGAAATTATCCCGTTCATTAGATACAACTTCTAAATAATCACCCATAGCCAAGTTGTTCGATGCATTATCTGTTGTGATGCAATTAACCTTTTCAGCAATTTCATAATCATCAATTACTTCTAAAAAAAATTTAGCCAAGTTTTCTCCTATTTTTGTAAAAAATTACAGACAGATTAATTAAAGTTAATTATTGTGCGTACGGTAATTATAAAGTAGAATATTAAACTACCTGTATGAGCAGCATATTTGATATCCCTTAAAGCCAATGTTATTTGTTTTGGCTCCCATACTTTAATATCAATAAAATGGCAAGTTAAACCCATAAAATACTTATCTAAGTTTAAGTCAGTAAATGCCAAAACTTATTCAAATTTATAACTTACTTGTTGGGCTTTTTCAAAGATCAGTCGTAAAACTGAGTGACATTTGACTTTTTAAAATTTCCTTTACTTTGTTCTTCCTACTGCCAAATCCTGCCAAAATATTATTTTTCATGGTCTGTGTGCAAGGTAGCGTTAATACAGATGTTGCAGATGTAGAACGTGCTGTTGGGGACATTTTCTTGGCATTATTGATCATGTTTGCGCAGAATCCAACAATTTTGCTGAATGTAGGATTGTTTTCTGTAAATGAAATTGGCAATTTATTAGCAATTATAAAGCTACCAAGAAGATTCAAAAACGTTTCTCGTGTAAAATCAGATATATCTTTATCACTGTCAAATTGCCTTTGTGCTTCCATAAAAGATTCAACAGCATATTGATTTTCAGGGTTTGTAAATTCTTCAAATAACATTTTGGAAAATTTCTCTTCAGTAGCATATAATGTTTTCCAGTTTGGGGTTGTTTCTTTACTGGTATTTACTAACTCTAAAAATCGAATATCTAGTAACAAGTAACAATCTTAATACGTTTGCCATGAGATTGTAAAATTACTAAAACTTACGTCTCTCTTCCGTGAATTTATGCTTGTGTATTATATGTCGAGTGATGCTCGATGATTGTGACCCTTTGCTTTCAAATCTTCCTGTGCACATTGACTTTGAGCTGATTTTGGTATTTTTTCGATTAAATGTGCAATAGATTAGATTATCAACCCTGAGACCGTAGCCATAAGAGCTCCACCACGAAATTGCTGCTCTTGCTGATGTTGCTGTTGATGTTTCTGGAGTATTGGGGAAACCGGCAGATGGAATTGGGTATTCAATTGCATTGATTTCAGATATGATTGTTTCTCTGCTAGTGTTATTATGTATCTTGATTGCATTTATTTGATCTTCATCCAAAACAATAGCTTCAGAAAATTGGATATTCAAAGAATTGGTGGTTGATGTTGTCACTGTTGACATAGTTCTCACAAGTTGAGGGAAATCAAACTCGTTATTGTCTATTTTATTGCTCATTTATAAAGTTCAATGAATTTGTTGTAGTTATAGAGGTTGAATAAAGATAATTGTATACAGTATGCACCAAAAAAGCTGCAAAAGAAATATTCTAAAAATTGTTTTTTATTAAATTATAGATAATCTCTAATAAATTTTATTTCTGCTTCTATATTTATATTATTTGATTTGAGATATCATCCAAAAGTTGCTCTGTCAACTGACAGTTATGCTATAAAGTTTGGTTATATATATATATATATATATATATATATGTTGGGTTGTTGGGTTCTTAATTTACCTGATCCAGAACGGCTTTTAAATTGATTTGACAACCTTCGTTGTCAATCGTGCGTTCACAACAGCCCTTACTGGTTTTAATCTAATTCGCATATATTTTAGGGTTTTTATAAATAATATATGATACAAGACACAACGATACAACATACAACGCACTATGAATACCCTTGATATTTTTGATATATTAAGATATCCTTGGTTATTTATGTATAATAACAACATAACACATGACACTAGGTACTAGCTACCCTATGTATTGCTTTCTGTATCTTTTCAAAATAATGGACGTGATCCATGATGCAACAAGAAGATGTTCACAGCTGTAAGCCTACTTTACTTTAAACTTTAAACATTTGTTGTCACTTGATCGGTGAAATAAAGCTCGTCCACCACACTCGAGCTATGTATACACATAAAAAAAGCTCGTTATCTTAGAGCGAGCTTTAGTCCGTACTCAAAAAAAACTGGTATAGGCTGAACGAGCTTTAGTCACAAACAAAAAAAGCTTGTATGAGATGGACGAGCTTTTTTATACGCTCGTCTAAATTTAACGAGCCCCGAAAAAAGCTCGGCTGCTCAAAACCGGCTCGGCTCGTCTTCAACCCTTAATCATATTTACTTGTTTTAAAGTTCTCTACAACATATTTAAGTATGAAAAATTTTTAAACACTGTTTTTTTTTCCTTTTTTGACATATCTTGTAGCAGATTTCGGAATATTCCTTAATTGAGCACCACTTGTTTTTTGTTCACGTTATAAATCTCAGAGAGCTCTGTTTAACCATTAAAAACGGGCCGAGATTTAGACGAGCTTGATCAAACTTGTGATGACGCATCGAGCCTTGCACCACAAGTTTTCAAAAAAGCTCGGTTGAGAAAGATGTGCTCTTTACTTCTTTTGAAAAAAGCTCGTCTCAAGAAAACGAGCTTTTGACTCCTTTTCAAAAAGATCGAGTGGAGTCAGGGAGGATTTGTTTTACTTTGAAAGCTCGTACGAATGATACAATCTTTTTTTATCTTAAGCTTACGTTAATTAGTGGACTTTATGATATTACACAATATTTATTTTTTAGCCTTTCGTTAATAAAAAAAATTATCATAACCTTAAAGAATGCTATATTGTTTTATAATAAAGACGTTGTTATTGCTAAACACTTTCTCGATGCCAACAATTTAGCAACGAATATTTCTCGACTGTCAAAGCTTTAAATTTTGCTCTTTCCTTATGTACGAATTCTTTAGCTTGTGAAAATAATCTATCAGAGGCTATGTGAATTGCCACAAGATTTAAGATAAACATTGTTGCAAGAAAAAATGTATAATTTAATACAGGAACTAGTTAAATTAAATCACACACAAAAACCAAAGAACTTTATGATAAGATGGAAAGCATCTCTTTTATATCCAAGCTTCGTTAATTATGACTAATCTAAATAAGTATATATTTACATATCCAATCAAACCTATGTGAAACAGAGATTCCACATTTCACGATATTAACTGAGCTTTATAACATATTACACAGCAATACAGAGCATGTCCTACTAAACTGTGCCGAAATCTTAACCAAGGTGTCTACAAAGAACTGTGGATGCAACACTATAATAGTTGAGCAAATACCAAGATGTTTGGCTTCAAATATCAACAATAAAGGGTATTTCGGTGAATACATTCTCCAATATAAATATAGCAATGGGCGCTTTGAAGATTCTAAACTTAGTTTGTGATGTGTTCTATTATCTAAATTTCATTTGAAAGCCAAAATATTTTAATAGAATTATGAAATATTTGATCATGAAATTTCTATTACTTTTCATACCAATATTATTTGAAGTTTTTACTACACAATGTAGTTGCTTATACCCAAATTACTACTCATCATCAGATTTTAAATATTCCTCGATTTCTTTATTTCACGGGACTTTTTTCTTCATCAATACCGAGCAATCTTTTAGAATAGTATTAAGCATTAATTTCTTTATTTTATTGACGTTGTTCTGACTGTAGTTTGTATGTTGCTCATCATACTCTCTTCTTTTTGTAATGCCTAAAACTTTAAAAATAAAATCAAAATTTAGTAGCATTTCATCTCCTGAATAACCGTTTCTTTCTTGGGCGCTCAAAATGGTACTCGACGACCCCTGCTCAGCTAGAATAAAAATATTGGTAGTTGGTCAAAAACAAAATGCACATATCGAACTATGTACCTAAGGTTTTACCGTCTTCTACATTATTAGTGTTGCTTAGCTGCTTTTAATCATAAATAAAATAACTCCGATAAATAAGTAGTACTGTAGTACAACGGAGAGTCATAAAACATGTGAAGCCGTTATTTGGAATACAAAATTGTATCCAAACATTTGGTTTTATAAAAATTTTATAGTCCAAGTAGTTAAATGAAGGTTTTCCAAAAAGACTGAATTGAAAACGAACAATTTTTATTAGTTAAATGGCTACAAACACCACAAATCAGAAAAACAAAAAAACAGGGGTTCCCCCTGTTTTCCCAAAAGGCGGAATCTGAAATATGGGTTCCCTAAAAACGAGAAACCATATTTCAGATTCCGCAAAACCAAAGGATTTTGGGCCTACCCCCTCCTTTGGTGGATAATGATGAGCCTCAATAACTGCTAGGTAAGGTTCGCAAGCAATTGAGTAGGAGGTACAGCCTATCTGATCTCCTGTGCCCTGGTTATATTCGTGATGTCAAGTGTCCGCGATAGGCACTTTCACTTGACATGAAACATACAAAATTGAAAGAAGAACAATTAGTAAAAAAAATCACGAGTATTATTTTTTTTTTTGCTTACCTTAATCGATTAAAAAAGAGAGAAAAGAGAAAAGAAAAGAGAACAATTAGTTGATTGGTTGTACTATATTACTTATTATTATTTTTTTGCTTACCTTAATTGAAAAAAAAAGAAGAAAGAAAAGAAAAGAAAAGAAAAAAAAATGGAGGAACCTTATTTATAACTTTTGAAAATTAAATGACGTTCTAATTTTCAATCCAGTCAAATTCTTCTTTTTTTTTTATATTTACGAATGACGACAACTCTAGCTTCCAATGAGATGGAAGCATAAAAATATGTGTACGAATGACGACAACTCTAGCTTCCAATAAGATGGAAGCCCAAAAATAAGCGTACGAAGAAAAAGAGTAGAAATAACAAAAATATACGAAAATACATGAAAAGCATAGAAAGTGGAATACAGTAAAGAAACTAATAAAGCAATATGAAATGGAAAGCAACCTTTCCAATTTTTATACTAAATCGCCCTTTTGATGACAGTTATAATGGATACTTTATTTTTATTACACGACTAGAAGATTGTGAATATTTTTAAAGTTAAAGTTTTTGATGAATTTAGTAAAATCACTCATAGAGAACTGTAAAATATGTGAACAGATTTTTAGTATTTATATCTAAATTCTACGTCTAAATAGCTATCTTTTAGTACTAAATTTGTAATAGTTTGGAGTTTTTTTTACTATTGGGCAAAACTGGAAAAATTTGAAAAACTAACATGAAATGAATACAAAATTCAATAATACAACCAAAATTAAAGTAATTAAATAAATGTTGACAGACCCAAATTCATCTCTTAATGAGCTTTTATTTTCTGTAAAATTTATTATAAATTTATTGGTTTATATCACTAATTTCTACAACGTCTTTTTTTGGTAGGAATTTTAAAACAATTCAGTTTCATCCCAAATCCAATGAAGAGCGAATCAATACGCTCTGTATATGATTTTTAGCCAAAATTTCTGAATTGGGCGGATTAAGAGCAACATTTTAGTATCAAATTTACTTAGAAGTAATTACGTTTTCATAGTATAATAATTCATTTTGGTGTGTGGAATATACTACGGATGATAGGATATTCACGGAAAAAAATATAAAACAATAGAAATTCAACTAGATAATTGTAGGTTTTTATTATCAAGTTAACCGAAATATATTAAACTGAGGAACTCTCCTTTGATAGGCAAATATGCCTCTTTATATAGTTTTCTATGGATAAATGTTCTAATACTAGTGTCGCTTGGCATCTCTATAGATTATTAATGATACACCAGGTCAAGTCAGTTAGCATCTTCTTTATTGTGCTAAAAGCTATCTCAGATAGCTAGTCATATACTAAAATATGATCTTAGTCTAATATAGAGTAATCATTTACTTTATCCGAATATTAATTGGTCTTTTACTATAAACTGTCAAGATCTTATATTTCGGTGAAATAGTTTATTTTAGCTTTGAATTAGCATATCCTATTTATGGTATAAGTCTATTCAAATCTGCGGTGCTATAACTTTAACATCAGATGAAATGGAGATCAAAAGTGGATATATTCCACATGGTGAGTTACCTTGAAGGTTTTATTAGTGTAATTTCAATGGTAGTTATGGCTAAAATGCCAAAGATAAGATTAAAAATCAAGTCGTTAGAAATCTAGTTAGTGTTTGTAAGCTGCTCCACACTATAAGTATCTAGTACTAATTAAATTTATCACCAAAAGCTATTGATAGAGATTTTATCAATTGACTTTTTTATAACCATAGTAGTATTTCTATTATGACCCCCAGCTCGGTTTCAGTTGCTATGGTTTTTTCAAATATATTCATAAATTACGATTCGTTAAAAAAGCTAACATGTATCTGCTTTACACATATCAATTTAGTCGCATACAATATATTTGTTAACGCGTGTTTTGTATAATTATTCTGAAAGTTATGATTTTATTCACAAATAGGGGTTTTTTACGGCTTCATCGCTTTTTTTTTTTTTTTGGGAACAGCCAAGGTTTTGTGAGAAAAGATAAGCTGATGAATATTGGATTCATATGTTCTGGATTGCCATAGTGAGGCAAATCCAATGATATAAAGTTTGTATAAGGGTTGCCAATAGTTATGGTTTTATTAACTAAAATAATTACCAAGTAGGTAATTTCAAATATCTTTTTTGACGTTGTTCTTCAACAAAAAATATAATTTAGATAAGGAAAATAAGTTAGTTGATATTTGGTTCACATCTTCGTGTCTATTTTGATGAGACAGATCTAGTATTGAAAAGATTATAAAAGAATTGCCAATAACTGGGGTTTTATTGACTATAACGATTACCAGGGAGTAAGTTATTTCTACGTCGGTCTTCACGCTGTTTTTAGACAAACATCATAATTTTGAGAATCAAATACGTTGGTGGGCATGGTATCTATATATTCGGATTAGGCATTACAATTTGTATCTAGTAATACAAATCCTGTATAAGGGTTGTTAATAAGTGCGGATATATGGGCTAAAACGATTAACAAGTACTGTAGGTCATTTTCGCGCCCTTTTTTTTAACTGCCTTTTGAAAAAAATCTTGGTTCTGGATAGAACAGTAAACTTGTAAGCATTTGCTTTGCATTCCTTGATTTTGCAGCATATTTTACTTGTGCTGATTTGGATTTGGATAATGGTTGTCAATGGTTGCGGCTTCATTTGTTAGAACGATTTTCAAGCTTCTTGCAGGCCCTAAAAATGGTTTTTTTAGCTACCATTTACAAAAATCTTGGTTTTTGTGTAGAAGACGCTGTTAGATATATGATTGACAGCACTTATATCAATTTATTGACATACAGTACATTTAATGATTAATGATGCAGAGTTTGTAAAAGGATTATTGGTAATTGCTATTTTATTGATTTCACTATTTTACAAGTAGATAATTTTTGCATCTATTTTTAACTGCCCGCCTTATGACAAGAATGAACTTTGAACAGAACTAACATTAAACTGGTATATACATGCTTCATATATGGTATACTGTATATCTTAATTTTACAACCAACCGCGCATGTACTGAGGCAGGTTTTTATAAGAATGTCAAATGTTTGTAATTTTACTGCTTAAATCATCGATTTCATGCAGAAGTTATCGGTAACTTTTATGAAACGATACTTTATGGATACAAAAATAAGCCTGCGTAAATCCAATTAGTTAACGCAACCAAATATAGCAACATAAAGACGTCTGAAGTGGTATGTAGCTCTTAACTCTTAAATGACGTATTGCTTAAAACTATCGCCGGATTTTAAGTTTCAATTTGCATCGCTTAAAGTTAAAACTTTTGAGAGTTATTTGTGAATAAATCTTACTTCTACAAAGAATAATAATAAAGACTAACAACATTCATCATGGAGAACGTAGGCTTTATTACTAGAAGAACTAGTTCAAGAAAGAACCAAGAGCTTCAAGGTCTTGGTTTAAAAGACTATTTATAAAAATTACATTTTAATATGAGTTAGAAATGGGATTGGCCCTAAAATGGCTGTTTAATATCCTCGAAAACCGACAAATTTGATGTTTATTAAATATAAGAAAAAGTTCAACATCTAGTTGGACCACCCTTACCCCTGATAACAGCTTTAATTCTGTTTGACATGCTGTCTATACACTTGAGGCAATTCTCTTTAGTAAATTTATATTGTTCTTGGTGGATCGTAGCCTCTAGTTCTGCAATGGTGGTGGCTCTAGCTGGATACGCATTCAGACGACGTTTCAGTTGATTCTAGACGTGTTTTATAGAATTTAAGTCCAAACCTTGGGGTGGCCAGTCGAGAACGGACTTTAGGGAGAACCCCTGACGTTGAAACCATTGCTCAGTAGAAGTGAAAGTATGTGGCGTGGCATTGCCCTGCTAAAATCGGAAGCTCTTCCTATCCAGCCCATAGTACTCCAAGGTGCTTAACAAAGATGTCTGCAAAATATCAATGTAAAACTCTGTGTTGACATCTCCTTCAGTAATGGTAGAGCCATATCCAGGTTCTTCCGCAGTTACAGTATGAGACCACAAAATAGGACGCTGCCACCATCTCCTTGAACATGGGGCTCAATCTGGTGAGGCAGTAGCTCAGTGACACCACCCGTCGAGTAGTAGGATTTTCCATCTGAGCCCCAAATATTGATTTTGGTCTCGTCAGAGAAACCCCATTTAAGCTAGTTATTTACAGTATAATGCTGGTGTTGTTTGGCCCAGGCAATACACTTTCTCTTGTTGGTAGCATTGACAAAATTAGTTTTGACTTTTCTTTTAGCTTTAAAGCCTTCTGACTTCAGTAGATATCTAATGCATCTCAGAGACATCTCAACTCCAAGCCTTAACAGATAACTTTGTACACCTTTCGGGCTATTGAAACTATAGTTTTGGAGATTCTTGGCTATATAGTTCCGAGTCTACATACTGATTTTGTTTTGTTTTTCATCTTTGGGTGATGTGGAGTCACCTAAAAACTTTCTTTGATACCGGGAAAGTGTACTTGATCCTACATTTGGATATATTTTCAAAATAACAAAGAGTAACCTTCGATAAGTAATAACTTAATAGAGTTTTGGGCTTTAGTGGGATAGGATGAGCCATATTGAAAGAAAGGAAGAAGAAAAGATAATGATATGATGAAGGGGAAGATGAGCAAAAATGCATTGCCTTTTATACTTTTTGAACATTATTCCTCAGACAATTACTATCTATAGCATTTTTGATGTAAAAATTTAGAATCATCGGATACTTTAATGGAAAACTAATTTAAGACGCCACATGGTTTTTTTTTCAATATCTCTCATATGAAAAATAGACATTTCTTACTTTGCAATTCTCCCAGTTATTTAATTTTTATGTTATTAGCTAACATTTTATACTGCTTAAAAGCCCTTAAAAAGCGCTTTTTTATAGTTTTTAAATTATTGCGTAGAGTATATAGTGGTATAGAAAATGTGATAAAAATGCAATTTCTTAAAACATTGGAAGGAATATTTCCCTCACAGTAGTACTAGTTTTCACATTTTGATTTTTGTAAATCAATCCGATATTTTTTCTATCCTTCATCAACTTTCCTAATACATGTATGCAACAATAAGTTTTTAATTAAAAAATCACAATTTCCTTGGTTTGTATTTAGTATATACAAAATACGTACCAAGAATTACGCTTGATGGGTGTTGGGTTAAGAAAAGCGGAACAAGCGAATATTTTACTGAGATTGATTCTTCAGTTGTGCTTCGATAATTTTTCCTTGCATATCTTGCATGCTGCAACCAATTCATCGTCGTCTCTATTGTCATTCTTAAAAGTGTCTAAACCGCCAAATAATGAATTATACAAACAATTATTCGACTGATGGTAGTGTAGCTATTAAAGTTTTATCTTATTGAGTCAATAATAAAAGTAAATATTACGGTTGTGACGATATGCTCGATATAATCAAAGTGTTATATATTCAAACGCTGGTAAGATTTCATTCACTAAATTATTCTTAAAGTTTAGAAATAAAAATACAATTTAAAAAGACAATAATGTATCTGCTTTTCCAACAACGGTATATAAAAACTAAAAGAAGTCTGAAGTTTATTAAGATATAAAAGTATGAGTCATTTATATTAGTTCATTATTTACTACTGAGAATATAACTATAGAACCAATAGATCAATATGATAAGTATTTATCCATATTGATTTAACAAATCAGGAAAACATCATGTTGAGTGCTTTTCCTAGTTGACATGTTTCAAGTTTAGTATTTGTATTGTTCTTGTTTAATTTGTTGATGGAAGGTCCGTGCCTGGAGATCCAATAATTATATTAATAGTTCCCCTATTAATATTGAGTTTGACATGAGTTAATTGTGCTACTTAGCCACATGGAAAAGTAGAATATCCGTAGTTGATACTTCCTTCTGAAGTATTGGTTATACTATGGATTTGCCCAAGCCACAATCATAGTATCTTGCTTGTCTATTAGATTAGGATGTAGATTTGTAGAAGATGATATGGAATAAAACATTTACTTTCTTGATGTATGAAATTTGATTATTATTCAATGAACATAAATTTAAAATATTTTCATACGGTGGCCATTTATCGTCATTAAATACTCATCCTCCATCAACAAAAATAATGTATATCAATCATGTATTTGGCAGGGTTCCATCTAGGGCAAATATCATTCAATAGAGTTAACTCTGGCAGCTTCATTTGACTTTTGCAACATTCAAAATTCTGACTACGTTTGCTTGATAATATAATAGCAACATAGCCACTTCGTAAACAACATATGGAATTCATACATCCTATGTTTTTTTGACTTATTTTTATCTATATATAATATACTGTAGTTGCAGTTAAATTACATACTAAAAGCTAGATAATCATAAAACAACTCAATTTGCAAGTATCATTCAAAGAGTTTATGCCATTTGAAATTTTAAAGTGTATGTTTTATTCCATATCATCTTCTACAAATCTACATCCTAATCTAATAGACAAGCAAGATACTATGATTGTGGCTTGGGCAAATCCATAGTATAACCAATACTTCAGAAGGAAGTATCAACTACGGATATTCTACTTTTCCATGTGGCTAAGTAGCACAATTAACTCATGTCAAACTCAATATTAATAGGGGAACTATTAATATAATTATTGGATCTCCAGGCACGGACCTTCCATCAACAAATTAAACAAGAACAATACAAATACTAAACTTGAAACATGTCAACTAGGAAAAGCACTCAACATGATGTTTTCCTGATTTGTTAAATCAATATGGATAAATACTTATCATATTGATCTATTGGTTCTATAGTTATATTCTCAGTAGTAAATAATGAACTAATATAAATGACTCATACTTTTATATCTTAATAAACTTCAGACTTCTTTTAGTTTTTATATACCGTTGTTGGAAAAGCAGATACATTATTGTCTTTTTAAATTGTATTTTTATTTCTAAACTTTAAGAATAATTCAGCATTGACATAACAGGAATATGTAAACCAACAAATTTCTTTATATTAAAAAAGTTTCCAGGTTATTTGTTTTCATACTTTTTTTTAAAAAAGGATATAATATTTTATAACTTGTGTTCGTATTATATAAGAAGACCAATTATTTCAGCACTATTATTGCAGTAATATGACCCATATATCAAAGCATATATGTGATTACTTTTGTAACTGTTTTATCTGCGCCGCACCATAAATTTATTGTATTTTTCCTTTAAATAATTAAAACAATCCATTTATATAGTGTTTCTACCAATGTTATAAGCGAAAAATTAATAGATTTATGGTTTGTGGCACTAAAATAATTTTAAAAAACAATAAATTTATTGTTTGTTTCTTTAATTATGTTTTTATATACTATAAAGTATTGTAAATGCTACTAATAAACTAATTGTCATTGTTACTAAATTAATTGTTATTATCCTTTAAAATCCTAAAATACTCACAAAAAAATTATTTTCCCCACTGGTCCGATATTTTAGGGAAGTGATTTTGTCCATAAAATAATAATGTATATACTGTAGAAATAAATTTAGCAAATTTGTACTGTAATAAATATTTGCCTAAAATTGGTTTTGGAACTGATTAAAATTTTTAAACACCATAATGTGAGGTACTAATTTTTGTAATTGAAATCTAGCTATACAGTCGTGATTCAATTTTGTGGATTCAAAAATAAGGGAAAATCGATTTACTGGATACTTTTTTTTTACATCGTTGTTTTTTTCGTAATTTTACCGCTTAAACCCTCTAAATTAAATCAGTGGATTATGGATTAGTAGCCTACCTCGTCTCACCATTCCACTAAAACAGAGAAATATTAAACCATGATTGTGCAAGCATGTATTACTAAAAATTTTAACATTAGGCCAATAAAAATTTGGGGCCATTATCAAACGAGGTCTCAGGTTTGATTTACTCTAGAATATAATATAATTTATTTAAAGTAAAACAGTTTTACATTTAATTTTTATTTATAATTTTAGTTTTTTGTGATGGGTGCTATTTCATCAATTATTATATTATTTTTATTGTTGTCTAATATTTTTCTTTTTTTGTCTTTATTTTTATCTTTTTTGTATTATGTTTTAAATTTATTATATACCTTTCTTAATCTTTTATTTAAATCTTTTTTTTTCGTATAAATTTCATAGCACCCATCCTTTTGTTTTATTTTATATTCTGCCAAATCATATTTTTTTATATCTTTTATAAATATACTTCATTTAATATTGCAATTATATGTATCATTTACTATCATTCGAAATATATCTTCCATATTGTTTTTTATGTTATTGCTTTTTCAACCTTTTTGTTATTATCCTGATGCGTAAAATATTTAATCACGCTCATAATATATTATCCAGCTCTCTTAGGTATAAATATATATGATCCTTGTGTATTAAATAGACTAGTTCATTGATATAGTCAGGCCTTCATAATGAGAATAATGAATATCAGAAATGCATTTCATATATAAATTGATTATTCTTTTATCTGTCATCTTTTTCTATAAATATAAAATTCAATTTTTCATTTTATTTAAAATTAATCCTTTAAAAACTTTCACCGTATATTATATTCCCTATTTTTCTTACGCCATTGATACTCTTTTAAGTACAGTGGTATATCTTTTTTATTACTATTTCGTGGAGTAATACTTTGCTTAAGATCATTCCATGTTCCTTCAATAGTATTAGTATGTACACCTGTCACTGAATCCTTAAAAATTTTAGAATGATTTACAGTCATATGTTTATAATCTACACTAATGGGAAAAAACACGAAAATGGCAATGTTAAAATTTGCAGTCATTTGTTTTTTTACGTAAGATTATTATAAAATTATATCTTTCCAATAAAATCTTCATGTTATATCGTAATTAATAAGAATTAGACAAGAGTAAAAGGTGGGTTTTATTCAATGTAGAGAATGAGATTGTATATAAAAGAGATCATCAGGTGATACAAAGACTTATTAATAGTGTGACAATAACAATATCCCGAGAATACAACTACAGTAGATCCATATCTATATTCTGATATAACATTTCATATAAAACAGTTTTTGCTGCGAATATCATAGTAGTTTTTTCAGAAAAGTTGTAGTTTATACCTCATTTTACATCTTTTTTCCCGTAGTGTAAACAAAATTTAATTTTACGTAAAAATAAAAAATTAAACAATTTCGAAGTTTTAGATATAAACCTGAGAGTTCCTTTGGGGTACATTCCAAATTTATGTTAAATTATGATTTTCATACATAATATCTGATGCCGTGTTAGTAACGCTTTTACTAGGACTCACCATACAGTATGTGATTTTTGTGTGTATTTGCTCATATTTTTATAAGGTTTGGTGGATTTACTTTACTATAATGGCAAATAGCTATTTTCTGCTCGTTTTTTAGCCTTAATCTTTTACTTCCAGTGACAATGGTAGATATAGAATTTAAAGCACCAGATCCGCGGCATTGATCACGCTTTTTACTGGCATTTCTTTGGAAGTCTTAAAGAAAATGTACTTTTTTTGCGGTACATGTTTAGATTAAAAGCCAATCATATTCTCCATTTCTGTTTTTGGTCATTTTATTATGTAAGTAGTAAAATTCGATTTAGTGGAAAACTCGATTTAGTGGACGCTTTTTTTTCCACCGACGAGTCCACTAATTCGACCAACGACTATAGTTAAAAGGTTAATTTTGCTTTTTGTTTGACTGAAAAAAAAAGAATAATTTGTATGGAGAAAATTAAAACTATAGATTACATTACAGCTTAAAATCTACCATAACGAGGTCGTAATATTAATTTGACATATCCATCAACAAAAGCTTAAAAAACCGTCTAATGGCTCGTGAACTGCAAAATAAACTGAGCTAGCGCATTAAGTATTTTTTGTCCAGTTTTTAGTTCTGCATTTTTTAAATAAAAATGTAAATAAATGATTCACATTAAGTTTTGAGAAAGCTCCCTAAATACAAGAGATATTACGAACATTATAAATCATTCTTTTTTTTTAAAAATTAATCAAAAGTTGTAAATTAAGAAACTAATCTTAATATCTGCATTTATCCCTATGACTAAGTTGCTGAAAAACTTAGTTATGCTTTTTTTAGTTGATTTTTTTAAAGAAAAAAAATTATGAGATTTTTAAAATACAACAAAATATCTCACATCATCGTAATCTGTTAATTTAAAGAAACTATAAATGTCTCTCTTTGGGTAAAATGCAATTGAAATTTTATAAGCTTTTTATAGAAATGTTTACAAATATAAAAATCATGTATAATGCAAAGCAAAATTATCTATTAATCTAGCTATTGATGAACTTTTTAACTTCATTTTTCATAGAGAAAACGCGATTTTTGTCAACTTTTTTTTTCAAACCCTAAATTTGAGACGAGGGTATACTGGTCTTTTTTTGAAGCAAAATCAAGAATATTCTTTTGTTAACGATTTATATGGATATCCCTACGGAAAACCAATCTTTTCAAAAAAAAATTAAAATGAACTTGATAGAGCTCACTAACATTTATAACGTGAACAAAAAACAACTGCTGCTCAATTAAGGAATATTCCGAAATCTGCTACAAGAAATGTCAAAAAAGGAAAAAAAAAGTGTTTAAAATTTTTTTATACTTAAATATGTTATAGAAAACTTTAAAACAAGTAAATATGATTGTTAGAATTGTTAGTATAGCTTAACTTTTTGCAAAGATATAAAGACCCAAAGTTTTTAACATTTAGCAGTGAAATAAATGTAAAAATCTGAAACATTAGCATTGAAAAGGTTATTCCAGCTGAAAAGATATGATGTTTTCGGATACTCATTTCTTGATTAAAGTTGAGCATCCCAGGTATATTGGCCTACATTTTTTTTTTTTTTTTTTTTTTTTTTTTTTTTTTGGTGTTATTTAATGAAAAATAAATAAATAAATAGGAATGAAAAGCTGGGTCCAGTTTTTAAGGAAAAAGCATTAAATTCTTCGTGTTCTTGAATCTTTTGTGAGACATAAAATAAATTCAAGAGCAGGTAGCATAATGCGACTTATTCATATATGTTTCGCAGCCTTAAGGTATTGAAGAAGCAAGAAGGATCGTAAATACTCATATTTTTGTTTTATTCAACCATCAAGTCCTTTATTTCCAATCATCTAGTCATAGTCTAAAGGATTTATCAGAAAATAAAGTTCACGATAGAGTAAAAAGTTCTTTAAATAGCACATTTTTAATATGTAAGGTATACACATATGTTTAAGTTGGTTACTGAAGTTTCTTACGCTCCAGATTTAAGACCTCGTATTCCTGAATTATAGCTGAAACAATAGTTTTGATTTTACTACACTAAAAGGACTTTACTCTTCTTCCTATATTCCATACATAAGATATATAATTATATAAAATGTTTAACCACAGATAACGTTCATTAAGAATGATTGTCCTTGAATCTATTCGTACAGATATAAAAATTTTGTACGTACATATGACATATTTTTTTTATTTGAGCATGAATAAAAATTGCCATTTACGTTCATGATGCTATATACATTTATCAGCAAGACTCTTTTATATTTGGTATTATATAGGTTTAAAGTTTTCACCGCTATCACAATATCAGCAGACGTGTACACAGCATATACAAGATATGGTTATGTAATACACAGTAGAAAACAGGCATTTTTGTTTGCTCTAATCCTGTTTTGTCCAGCTTAAAAAACATTCGATCAGATATTTTATAGGGTAGTTTCATATTAACTAGTGGCGATCATATATTACATTATTGTTCATGAGCAGAGTAGTGTATAAATTTGAAATCTTGTTTCGTACGTTTACTTTTTCATCACGAAGCCTCTTTTCTCTTTCTTTATAATATGACCAAATACATCTTCGTGACCATAACCGTCATGTTCCATCCATATAAACTATATAAACTTGAAATTCAGTTCTTTCGGGTTTTTATCCAATGACCTAGTTTAGGTACCTTTAAACGATTATTTATCAGTTACACGAATGAAACAAATAAAAGTGAATAATAGGTGGCTGCTGTCAATCAATAGAATATATATATTTAATCATTTCTTTTTTTAAATAAAAAAACTTCTTCCTCTTTCTTTCTTCATTTCTATATTTAAAAAGGAAAAAAAAATGGTTCGTACTACTGCACGCAAAAAAATTGTAATTGTAGGTGATGGTGCTTGTGGAAAGACAAGTTTATTGATAGTTTATCAAAATGGCAGATTTCCTGAGGTATGTTTGTTGATGCGCAGAAAAGATGTAAAGCTTACAATTACGCAAATAAATAGAAATATCTGCCAACAGTATTTGAGAATTACATCTCTCGAGTAGACTTGGATAATAAGCCTGTTGAGCTTGCTTTATGGGATACAGCTGGCCAAGAGGATTATGACAGATTACGTCCTTTGTCTTATTTTGAAACAGATGTCGTGGTTATATGCTTTGCAGTAGATAACATGAACTCGTATCAAAATGTCAGAGATAAGGTAAAATACACCTTCCGTTTACAAATATATGCTATGCGTTTCATTTAATCTAAACAAATAAAACAACAGTGGTTACCTGAAGTGAAGCACTATTGTGGAAATAATGTATCATTAGTTTTAGTGGGGCTTAAAATTGATTTACGGTTGGATTCAAGCGTCACCATTAGCCATCAGCAGGTACTACCACAAATTCAACAAATCTATCATGTAAAAACTATCAGATGTTTAATATTTTCTTTCTTATTAGGGGTTAAAATTAGCGAAAGAAATTGGAGCTAAATACGGAGAATGCAGTGCTAAAGCGAATATCAATGTTAAAGATGTTATTAAGCTCGCAGCACAAGTAGCAGTTAAACCTAGAAAGAAATTGTTGAGAAAAAGACATTTCCTATGTAATATATTGTAACAAAGTCCTTTATTTTCCGGACCCCTGTTCAAATTAAACTATATGACTAGCCAAGGATCACTAAATAACAAACTTAACGTATATATATCGAGTGTATATATATGATAAAGAAAATAACAAGAACCAATCGTAATAGATGTCATTATATACCTCTTTATTATTTAGTATTAATGTAAATGATATAAAGAAAAACACCCCAATATCCCCCCTTATTCTCTCTCTATTTATTCATCTAAATCAATATATAACCCTAACTATTAATTCATCTCAACTTGCTTCTATGTTTAATTTTGATTAATTTCAATGTGTGATACCATCCACAAACTGTATGGTAACACTTCTTTTTAGTGTTTACCTGTAAACAAATGGTTTAAATTATAAAAATCCGGGATATCATCCGACAACCGAAAAGTTAATACTTCCGTTTAAATCAAAAAAGCAGTAGTACATATAAATATTCATTAAAATAACTATTACATATTTCTTTTTGATATAGCTACATTCATGCACATGACATGACATGACATCACTTTACACACAGACACACAAACATATATAAATTAAGGGGCAACATCGTAGCAAATCGAGGTCAAAAAGAATCAATGCAGAAGCGGAGTGAATAAAGTGCTACAAGCAACAACAAAACAAGGACAACAACAACAACAAGGACAACAACAACAACAACAACAACAACAACAACAACAACAACAACAACAACAACAACAACAACAACAACAACAACAACAACAACAACAACAAAAACAATAACAACAGCAACAACAGCTACTACTACTACTACTAATACTACTACTACTACTACTAATACTACTACTACTACTACTACTACTACTACTACTACTACTACTACAAGTGAAACTTTTACAAATAAAATTGATTAAAATTGATTTTATTAAAAGTATATAATACAGGAGGAAAATTAGGAAATTATTATAATAAACAAAAGGAAAAAAAAAGAATGAAAAGAATGGTAAGGGAATATCATACATTAATTGTTATTATTGCTGGTAGTTATATCAGAGATAGTGGTAGCGGTAGTATTAGTAGTTGTTGTATTTATTGGATTATCATCATCATCATCTTCTTCATTAGCCATTGAATTATTAGCTGTAACCAAAGATAATCGAATAGCTTCCATGACTAGTATATCTTCCAAATCAACATTTGCAAATGTATCATAGATTGTATGCGCACTATCATGTGATGAATATCTTTCCAAATTGTAAGAAGAGGACGCTCTTCTTGTTGGCCTTCTACTTCTCTCGTCATTATTTAACTGAACTCTTCTTCTTCGAGTTGTTCCAACAGCAGAAAATCTTCTTTCCTCTAACATTTCTTCCCATCTTGGTCTTACAGTGTCTACATTGTATATATAATGTAAGTATGTATTTGATTCAACTCAATAGACTGCATATTTCTTACCAACTAATACAACATCAGGATCATCTGGCTCTAGTCTCCAATTTCTTCTTCTATCTTTTTCTTCAACTCCACTAAATAGATCCGTCCTTCTTTTTTTAAACGCTAGATAGTGTTTACTCCAGTCTGGTGGAATATAAAGTACACCCAAGTTTGGTTGTACACAAAATGGACAAACAGCAGGTACAAGCGGAGACGATGAAGATCTCCTGAGTTGTAAAAAGCATTCAGTACAAATCGATTTATCACAACATCTAGTCCTATTCATTTTTGAAGGATAATACTATTATGATTTTAAAGGATTTTAATTTGACAAATTCATTTGATGAACCATAATTTTTCTTACCAAAAAGCAAATTGGACATTCAGTTTCATATGCCAATTTTTTATAGTTTGAAGAAGGCTCATTTAAACCTAAATGTTTCAAAAATATATATTAAATGATAAACAAAAAGAAAAGAAAAATAGAAAAGAAATGAAAAAATATTTACCTGTATAAAATGGAGCTAATTGACCTTTTCTTATTAGCTGTCGAATTATATTGATATCATAATCATTATCTGTGGTATAAATGCCCTGCGGTGTTAAAGACCCATGGTCTACAGATACTGTTAAAGCGGTAGTATTTGCTACTTTGGAACAAGCGTGTCCCATTAATTCCTTGAATTTATGAATTTTGTTAAATATATATACAAAAAAAGGGGAGATTTCCGAGCAAAAAATGAAACTATAAATATATGAAAAAAAAAACGAAACAATTTGAAAGAATATAAACAAGAGAAAGAGGGAAAAATGAGGGTAAATTTAAAGTTCTTGTTCTTGTTCTTGTGTTCAACAACCTTTTTTCTTGCACCCCCATATGAAGAACAATAACCAGAAAAAATAAAAAAAAAAAGCAATGACTTCCAGTCACAGTATTTTTTACATGGATTAAATCATATCAGATCGTATTGTTAACATGGTTTTAAAATTACACCTGATAAAGAATAATTGGAATAATTTATATTGAAATCTGATACAATTAACTTATCTTTTCTCTTTTTTTCTCTTTTTTTTTTTTTTTGTTTTTTTTTCTTTATTTGACAAAAAGGTAATATAAAATACTATCGGGAAAAAAAGGGATTCAAGCTATCCAATGGTTCTGTTGTTTGTACTCGGAAGAATGACACAGAATCTCATGTAGTTCAAAAATCACTGCGGGGAAAATTTTAAAAAAGGGGGATGATGGTGGTGGGGGAAAGAAAAGAAAAAAGTATAGAGGTTATTTCCTTTCTTCTTCTTTTTTTTTCATTTTATTACATTATATAAACAAATGTCTACTGTATCATCTAATAAAAATAAACCTGGTAGACCACCAAGTTCATTAAGCACAAATTTAACTGCAGTTCAATCTTCTGAATCTGATATGTTATCTGTATCTAGTAGACAACGACAAAGTAAAAAAGATGAGGTAAATTATATTGTAGAATAATTTATACATTCAATTTACCATAAAATATTTTCTCCTAGGCTATTCGCAAGAAAATTGAGCAAGAATTATTGAAAAAAAGGGGTGGTTCTACACGTATCAAGCAAACTAAGAAAATTGCAGGTACAGTTTCTGCTCTCCGACCTGCTCAGGCACTTACTGTAAGAGAAACTATTTTGGTGATTGAGGCTGCTCAATTGATGGCAGCAAAAAGAAGTGATTGTGTATTGGTTGTGGATGATGAAGAGCACTTAAGTGGTATTTTTACAGCAAAAGATTTAGCTTATAGAGTAGTTGCGGATAATTTAGATGCAAGGTATATTGTAAACGAACATTTATAAATTTTGATTTTAACTGTGTGAATATAGATCAACTACTGTAGCTGATATTATGACTAAAAATCCAATGTGTGTAACTGCTGATACATCTGCTCAAGATGCTTTAAATTTAATGGTATCCCGTGGTTTCCGTCATTTGGTAAATTTATATATATATATATAAAAATCATTCGATTTAATATATATTATTTATAGCCTGTTTGTAATGAAGAAGGTGATATTTTCGGTTTACTTGATATAACAAAATGTATTTATGAAGCATTACACAAAATGGAGAAAGCATACGGATCTTCACGTAAGTTGTATGATGCATTAGAAGGTGTGGAACGCGAATGGGCAAATAGTCCTGTGCAATTTGTTCAGTATATGGAGGCATTGAGAGATAAAATGTCTTGTCCTGATTTAACCACTGTACTTGATCAAGCTGGTCCTGTTCAAGTTAATGTAAAGGCTCAAGTACGAGAAGTTGCAAAATTAATGAAAGAATATCATACTACTGCTGTTCTTGTTATGGATCATGGAGGTTTAGCTGGTATTTTTACAGTAAGTATAAAAATATATCTATCAAACCCCTGATTTATATCAACAACCTTGATAGTCCAAAGATATCGTTTTAAGAGTAATTGCTGCTGGCCTTGCTCCAGACAATTGTTCTGTTGTGCGTGTAATGACTCCTCATCCAGATACGGCATTACCTTCAACAAGTATTTTAGATGCTTTGAAAAAAATGCATGGTAATATAAATATTTAGTAATTTACCGCGTGATAAAAATTTAACTTTTTTTTTTTTTTTTTTTTTTTTTTTTTTTGTCAGATGGTCATTACTTGAATTTACCTGTATTGGATGAAGATAAAAATATTGTAGGATTAATTGATGTTCTTCGATTGACTTATGCTACCCTTGAACAGGTATATTAATTTATATTTATATTCAATTGTTTATTTTAACTTTATGTAGATCAACAGCATTGAAGGTAATCAAGGAGACGGTAGTAAATTTTGGAGCAGCATTGCTGCAGGTGATCATACAGAAACCGAGTCTGCCATTTCTGATTCACTTTCCCAAGCTGCTAATTCACACATGTTTCAACCTTCTTCGCCACAATACGAACATTCCACTCGAATGTCAACTACATCGCCTATGCCTGGTCATGCACCTACTTATACTGGTTTGGGTTATGCTGCTGAACTCACTCCTGCAGATTCAGCTTCAGTAGTTCATGAAGATAGCCATTCTACTGTTTCCTCTCACATTAATAATACATTTTCTTTTAAGTTTAACTATGGTACTAAAACACATCGTCTCCGTCATGATAGCAACAATTTTCAAGGTTTATTGGAGGTCATTCAACAAAAAATCATGGTGGAACATTTATCAATTTCACAATCTTACGTTGCTGTTGGTAGAGAAAATGATAAGCATGATGAGGATTGGCTTACAGTTGCTTATTTGGATGATGAAAACGATCAAGTATTGATGACTTGCGATTCTGATTTAGCTGATGCTGTACAGATTGCAAGAAAATCGGGTTTAGATCGTGTGCGTTTGTTTGTTCATGATTCACTTGCTGAGGCTGTTGAAGAACAGCAAAAACTGCAACAAAAACAACAACAACACCAACAAGAAAAAGAGTTGGCCAATTCTAATCAAGCTATGACAGATGTACCTGCTAGTCAGCCTACAACATTGGGCCATTTGTTGGCAATATCTCCTATTATGGAACAAAGAAAATTAGAAGAGTTAAACGACATACCAGAGAGCGAAGAAGAAGATCAAGAGGAAGAAGAGCAAGATGAAGTTTCAAATAAAAAAAAGAAATCAAGATCATTGTCTTCTAGCGCTATGAAGAAAAGAGATATTGCTGCTGAATATAATTTGCCTATTCCTCAAGATATGCTTTTGCCTGCAGCCATCACATTCTTAGGTGTCGTAATTCTAGGTGTATTTACCATTTCGAAATTAACAGGTAGCTCAAATACTCGTTACTAATTATCGTAATAATGCATATATAGAAATAGACAAATTCGTAAATGAACTTTTTTTCATTCATTTTACCCCCTCTTCCTGATACAAACACAAAGTTACCAATCAATACAATTTATTTATCCCCCTTTTTTTTATTTCCAATAAATCTAATATATTAAACTTCTAATTTAAAAAAGCAAATTGGATTCCTCCAGTCTTTAGCTGCATAAAAAAGGTATTGAGCGGAGATACAATACATAAATTTCAGATGGTCGAATACATTGATTTTGGATGCTTCTTAACAAAAATTTAGTATTAGAGAATTATATCGTCCAAATGTTTATAAATAACGCAGAAAGTATGACTAAGTGAGGTTTTAGTATTTCAGTAGTTATAAATGCTGTTATTATTTTCAGTTACATTTTTATCGCAAAATAATTTTTTATTTTAGATATTCGAAATTATGGTTTTTAGTAAAAATCACAGCAAACATATAAGAAACTTGTTGTTTAGCTATGTCAGACTATAAAGTGAATTTTTACGAACAATTTTGATTAGTATATACCTTAGTAAAAATCTCCGTTTTTTGGGTGTATAATCGAATTTTTTCCAAAATGAATTTTTGGATGAGGCATACCTCATGTAAAATCGTGGTAAAATCAAAAATTGAAAAATTTTGTAAAATTGCATTGAATTATATTTACTAAATGCGGACGATTGTTTGATATACTTTTGAGCATTGAAAGTTGTATGCAGCCTTAGAAAAGCGCCGTTTCAAGTCCTAATTGTATGCCTGTTACAGTCTTGTAACAGCGACGTTTGACTGCACGTTTCACTGAAATATAGTGTCAATATAATTTTTTTTTCTCAATCTAATGCATTGCGTCCTAGACTATAAGACAGTATAGCACAAAATATAAAAAAAGAGAAAAGACATGAGAAATACTTTTCAAACGCCAAATTTATTGATGATTCGTAGCTCACTAAAATACCGTATTTGCATCGTTGAAGATTTTTTAAGCCCATTTTCACGCAAAATAACGCGCAAATCCAGTTGTTAACATGGTTTACAATGGATCCTCTACTGACATGCATTTTTTTTATATATACTTTTGCAATAAAGTTTTAACTAATTAGGATTACTAGTAAATTCGTTCAAATTAAACTATTTCAAATAGTTGAGTCTACTTCTTTGGCACCCTCTCATGCTACCGTTCTTTTTGTTTATTTATTTTTTGCAGATATCAAATTATAATTTTTTAAGGATTACAATTATTTTGATGTAGGTAACTCTATAGGGGTGAGGAGGAAAAGCAACAACGAGAAGGGCTCTAGCCCAATACATATATAGATGTTACCAAAGGAAAAACAAAGAACAAAAAACGCTAAAAGCACATTTGATGTTTTTGGTATGTATAAATCAATATGCACTCTATACATTACATGAAATTCAAAAATAAATTTCAACGCATGCCATTAAGTGTTATGCTATATATATTTATTTAAAATTTGAAGACTGAAGCATGTATACTTTGATGTAGAATGCATGTTTTAAACTTTTTTTTTTTTGTCACGCACTGACATTTCTCATCAACTTTCTTGATTTTAGTGAAAAAACTTCATAGTACATATAAAAAAATTTCTCGCTATAAAACTTGTTTCATCATGTTTCATTACAAACTTTGCATATAAATCTAGCCCTTTAAAATTGATGAATGATCTTCTTGTCTATAAAATTCATATGATAATGAATCATTTTTTGATAACCAAATCTGGTATTCCGCTCAGGTACAAAAATGGCGGGCTCATCAATTTTAATAAGGTTTCCCTCTTTTTACTATTGTCAGTAGTTATTCTCTAAAAAGCCTTTCCGTATCCCGGAAACTACTCAGGGTGTCATGATAGAAATTGTTGATTTGTTTAGGTTATTTCATAGTAGGTGCACACACATACATACGCGTTATTAAGTGTTTAGTGCTTTCTCTTTTTCAACATTTGAAATATTATATAATAAAAAAGCCACTTGTAAATCAAATCAATTTATATACAAAAAGACAAGTATATTGTGTATGTAAACATGGAAAACATAACAAATACAATGTGTATATAATACAATTCTATTTCAACTGTATTCCCTCTTTTTCTCTCTCTTCATTTCTCTTTTATAACAGCTTGATAAGTTATCTACAAGTATCTCTTTGTTTCTTCCCTTTACAATATCCTTACAAACCAATTCAGCATAATATTTAAACAATTTAATAAGCATATACAACCAAAAAAAACCTATATAAACCAGTAAAGTAAAAAAAAAAAAAAAGACGAAGGAAAAAATGGCTATAACATCAACACCACATTTACCTCCAAACAAGTTACCTTGTATCAAACTACCTTCATTAATCTATTCAACTAGAGATGAGTGGCCATTTAACTGCAATCAACAAACGGTTAGTAGTTATAGTAACACACATATCGTTCAGAAAAAAATGTCAACAGACGTTTTATTACCCCCTATCCTACCTGCAAATTCTTATTCACCACCACTAACAAATTTACCTGATTCGCCTCCGTATTCATCCTGTTCATCTTTATCTGTTTCATCATTACCTTCTTCTCCCGGTTCAGTGCCTGATACATCTTTTAATTCTCCTTTTTGTCATGTTCCACAGCAGCATCACTCTACAGCAAAGAGAAAAGGCTGCTCTATTCAATCATTGCTCAACTCGGGATCAGAATTACTTGCCCTCGAAAGAGAAGATCAACTAAATCGATCAAGAAAGAGAATCAGCAATAATAGTAACAAAAGAAAACGACCTGCAACAGCTGCAACCGTGCCTTATTTCAATGGTAAAAAACATGCTGCGGTAGTTGATGATACTCGAAATACAAAAGGGTTGCGGTTATTTTCAAAACAAGTTTGTGATAAGGTTGCAGAAAAAGGAATTACAACATATAATGAAGTAGCAGATGAATTAGCTGCTGAAATTCAACAAAAGAGTGCTTTGCCTGTAGATCAAAAAAACATCCGAAGACGCGTTTATGATGCTCTTAATGTATTGATGGCAATGGATATCATTACTAAAGATCGTAAACAGATCAAATGGCTAGGCTTACACCATCATCATAACAAATCCTTTGATTTACAAGATACCAACAGACAAACGATGCTTGAACAAGAAATCAAAAAAGAAGAATCTCGTCAAAAACAACTACTCGATTCTATTGAAAAATCAAAACAAGACTTGAATACAACATTTGAAGATTTTGCCCGATTAGAAAAACTGATCAAACAAAATCAACAAAATCAAAAACAACAACAACAACAAACACAAACAAAACAACAAACAAAACAACAAACGGAAGTCGTTCATTTACCCTTTTTCATGGTATCGTCCAATGAAAACATTCACACACATTGGAATCATAGCAAAGAAGCAGTTTTATACTCTAATTCAGCTTGCACCGTTCACCATGATTTAGATATCTTAGCTAAATTATGGCCTTCATCAAAGGCTCCAAATGTCGTTTCTTAAGTAAAAAAAAAAACAAAAAAAAAAAAAAAAAAAAAAAAAAACGCTTTATTTGCTAATCATTTCCTTTATTTATTATGTCACATACCTTTCCTTATACCCCTCCCCCCTATACAACCCTTTTAAAACTTTCATTTTAAAACATATCACAAAAAAGTCTACAGTTCCAGATTACACACAAAAATTCATGCTTTTTTATACTATTTGTATTAACATTTTACTTTTTCCATCTTTAAATTACTTATTTGTATGCCTTTTTTCTTTTTTATCAAGATATAAACAATCAATAAACTTTATATTATATGTAATTTAACTAAAAAATCTTTTTAAACAAACAACATTTCTGCCATTTTTTTTTTTTTTTTAGAGTTTTAATAGCTGCCCTTGGGAAAATATTGTGTCGATTGTTTACATATTAGTTAAAACAAACGACAATGAATCATGTAAATCATGGTTTGGTTAACAATATGTATAATGCATCTTTTTTAGTTAAAAATGGAGGAGTAAAACTCTCACTATATAACCCTTTCTAGAAACAATATTACAATTGATGAATCAACTAAATTATATATATTCACTTCTTAGTATGCCATATAAACGAACGATATGATGTTGGTAACAGTTTATGTGAAAAATCTTAGATACACATATTTTTAAAAAAAAAAGCTATATAAAAGTAAAAATATATGAGGCATTGAAGCAAATATCAGGTAAAAGTTACATTAATGTTTAGATTGCACGCATTTGCAAATAATGTGAAAGAGGCAATATATGCAGATCTTTAAACGTAACAGCACCTTCCTAATCATTGCATAATTTCCCATAAAAACAACTATAATAAATGTATACAAATGCATACTGCGATTCAATACAATAAAGATTAAGAAGTAGTTGTTATAATAATCAAAATTCTTTTCTTTTTCTTTTATACACTCTTCTGCTCTCCCTATATATTGACGTTCAACAACAAGATGAATATACAAGAGTTTTCTTTATAATTACTACTATATCTGTACTTGATCAAGCAAACGTACAAAAAGAGCTCACAAAATATATGCTAAAAGCTCAGGATCAGAAAATACATCATGTACCAGGCAAACCTATTCCTCAATTCAATTCCTTTGATGTTTACCTTCCTATTCAACGTTACTTTGATGGCTCTTGTAAATGTATTGAGCCTACAGTTGGTATATTCGCTAGAATCTTACAGGGAATGGATAAAAATTAATATATTGAGGCTCTACATAAAAAGAACGTTTGCTTATTGATTTAGGTAGTTGGCGTTGCCATGCATACTGGTTTTGGCTGACTTAGCATTTTTTTAAATTTGAGGTGGCCTATTAAGCCTCTAACCAAATCTAAAAAGAAATTGGGCTTTTTGTCTCTACATTTTAACAAGCAAACCAATTGAGTGCTAAAGCTATAGATCTAGAAAATACTACTACAGCTATAGTATGTATTTAGAAACTTTTAGCTCATTTGGATTTGATTACAAGCACTTTTCCAATGGCGTTAAATTTTTTCAAGTAGAGGAAAAGAGTTTTTTTTGAAACTTGTGCTACACTCCTTCACAAACAGCTGTTAGCTAATGAAACCAGCATATGTTATTTGCATATTCATTACGCATTGAGGAAATTTTTGAAATTTAATTTTTGGTTATTATTTGATTATATAATTTTTTTTAAAAAAAAATATTTGAAACAGTATGCAGTAAAAATGGGTTAATTACATACAAAATGCTTAAAGATAGATACTGTTTAAATCCTTTTTTATATTATTAATAGCATGGAATAAAATATTGTTTCTACTTCTCTATTTATATTGCTTCGTTATTGACATTATTTGGCATTTATTCAATCAACAGTCAATTATTCCGTAGTTTTGGACTTCAGTAAACTTTGAATCCTTTACAAAAAATACAAAATTCTAACCCTGGGTTTGATAGACATTACAATCTCTTACAAATAGTAAACATATATTACTAAAAGTTTTTGGCAATATGACAACACTCAAAACATAATGTGTTATGAAAACTATCATGCCATAATCTCAAATAGGTATTAACTTAAAAATGTAAGAATAAACCTTAAAACTTACAAAATACTTAACAATGTTATCCACCACCGGAAAAAAGGTGTAAAATGAGATATAAGCTATAACTTTTCTGAAAAAACTACTATGGCAATCGCTGCAAAAACTGGTTAACGTGAAGGTGTTATTGGAAAGGTATGACTTTATAACAATTTTATGTAAAAAAATAAATAATAACTGCAAATTTTAAAATTGCTATTTTTGCGTTTTTTCCCATATGAGAGTTATAAGTAAATAACGATTATTTCCAATACAATAAAATACAGAAGACTACAAGTGATTATATCACGGAGAACGTAGGGTCTTTATTATTAAGTCAAAAAGGAAGCCAGGAGCCATCAGGTCCTGGTTTCTAAAAGTATTTATACTATTTTAATTCCATTTGGATGTCAGATTCAATATGGAATTGAGTTGATATTTAACATAAATAATAGGCAAAAAACCGACAATGTCTGCTTCGTCATTTCCTGAGGGATTGAATTCAGATATTGACTTGGATGCTCTTATAAAGAGTGTCAAAGGAGCGTCTAGTAATAAGTACAAAATTATATTTATAACAGTAATTCCTTACTACAGTAATATATATTATACCTTAAATTATCGCTAACGATGCGATGTTGGTGCACAACAAGCACAAGTGGCACCAGCACTATGTAGTCATAGGTCGCAGGGGAGTAAGAAGAAATTACGTTGGTAACTTATGTGCTCTCAGAAAAATACATATTTCTTCTGTTATATTTAGGTTTTTTTCTATGCTTTTTTTAATAAAATATAATATTTCGAAACTTGTATTCATATACAGTATAAGGCCAATTATTTCAGCATTACTATAGTAATATGACCCATATATCAAAGCATATATGCAATTATTTTAGTGCTTTTGTAGCTGTTTTAGGTCGATCGCTCCATAAATCTATTGCATTGTTTTCTTAAATAAGCAAAATAATTCAATTATATAGTATTTTCACCCATATTATAAGCAAAAGCCCCTAGAATTATGGTTTGTGGCACTAAAATAATTGTAGAAAACAATAAATATATTGTTTGTTTCTTTATGTAAGAAGTACAATTATCTGGAAGCCAACGGAGTAGTAGTTGGTAAGAACGATGTACTAAGAGGTAGTGTTTGGTGTTACTCTAATTGTTACAATTATTATATGGTCTATACTTACTATATATTAAATGTAAATAATATGGGGATAAGTAAGTATTTATAATAATTGTGGTAGTGATTTATTATAATTTATTTAAGTAAAAGATAATAAGAATTGGGGATGTGAACGGGATGTTTGAGAACAGATATTTTCACTTAAGTTCCATATATCTGTTTTGACGTCCAAGTATTTATATGTATCTTTTTCCAACTGAAACTAATTCATGCACTTTTATATGTTGTCATGTAATGTAAATTATTACACTTTAATTATGGTTTCAAATGCAATAAAAATATTGTAATGTTGTTATATCAGAATACAGATATGTCTCTACTGTAGTTGTATTCTCAGCATATTGTTATTGTCACACAATTAGTAGATATTTTTGTATCATCCGATAATCTCCTTTATATACAATCTCATTCTCTACATTGAATAAAACCCACTTTTTACTCTTGTGTAATTCTTATTAGTTACGGTATATAACATATGTCATATAACTAATTGCTATTGTTACTAATAAATTAAAAGTTGTTAGTGTCCCTTAAAATGCCCATAAATAAACAAACGTTTGTCCATAAATCGGATATTTTCAGGGCGTAATTTTGTTTATAAAATAATACAATATGACACTATGAAAAAAAATCACTGAATTGTCTTAACTGTGCTACATTCAGGAATTTAAGTGATTTCAAAATAGAAAAAAATCACTTAATCTTCTGATTTAAACATCCCCTACATACCATTGCATTACAAAAAATAACAATTTCGAAAAAAAATTTCTTAATTTTTATAAATCTCAGGCGTGGCGGTAATTCAAAATAAAATTTTCTGACAATGAAAAAATTGATAAAAACGATCCTAAATTTTTAAAATGCAAAATTAACATCGAAAGTGTGTAGTAACCCGGTTAGCTCTATCAAGTGATATCAACATGAAATTTAATTTTGCATCTAATCATATAACTATTAAAAACGTTTGCCACCAAAACTTTTGTAAAAAAAGCAGAAACATAAAAATCAGTTTTTAGTGATTCTAAAAGTAATTTTATAGTAAGATTTAAAAGTTAGCATTACAAGCAAATAAAGCAAAAAAATACCTATCATATGAGGCAGTATTTGTCACTCTAGCTCTATATTTCATAGAGTTATTAGCTTTCTTTGAAAAGTTCAAATTTTGGACGAGGGTATACAAGGAGAAATTGATAATTTTTTCGAGATTGGTTTTATGGTAAAATATAATAAAACTAAATGAAAGAAGTACTTTTGGCTTATAAACTATATGTTTAAACGGTTGCTATCTCGTATTACAGTCGATTGAAGTTACGTTTTTGTAAGCTTTTAAAGGAAATAACTTTATAAATTATGTATGAGCTTAATTGAGAATTTTGCTAGATTTATTTTTCTCCTATATATGTCTGTTTTGAAATATTACTCTTCCAAATGACTTTGAAATTGCAAGAGTTATCAACTAAAAAGTAGATTTTGTGGCGATTTTCTCGATATTTTAAGATACAGTCCGCATAAAACAGTGGGTTTTGCAATTTAAACCCCGTAGTATAAGCCTATATTATTTTATGTAGAACATTTACAAAAATTTCAAAACAGACATTAAATGGCCGCCTTGATTATGTAAATTAAGATGCTCAATATAAAATCTTAAATCACGGACAAACTAATTGATTTATCAAAAAAATAAGCATATGGATATCATATTAATAAAATAGAATCATACTTTTGTAATTCAATAAGAAGCATAATAATAGGCGCATGGAATGTAGCATTGTCTGAATTGCATGATAAAAATCATGGTTTAACAAATGCTCTAAATTGATAATCCCATAATTCCTAATTCAGATAAATCACTGACAGTTACAGTACAAACTGTCAGACATAATAAAATTACAAATAATATAAATAGAGAAAAAATATAGACTTGTAGCACACTATCCATATTCTTAATAAAGAAGGATTTAAACTGTACCCTTTTAAAGCTTTTATTTTCTCATTTTACTGCGCAAAAAAAGGTTCAAAAAATTGTCTAATGGCTCGTGAACTGCAAACTAAGTTAAGTTAGCATATTAAGTAATTTTTGTACAGCTTCAGATTTTGCATCTATCTAAATAAATTTAGAAAACTGTTTCCTATTAACTTATGCGTAAAATGGACGTGAAATTTTAGAGGTTTTTTGAAGATACTGAATTGAGCAAGGTCTAGAGATAGAACATTAAGCGCAGGAAAAATATGTATAATTTAATAAAGAAACTGGTTAAATTATATTACACACAAAAACTGAAGAGAATCTTTATTTAATATTAATAATTTGCCTTATTTATATTTAAATTCTTTGTATCTAACTATTCATGAGATCAGTATTTATTTACTATCATAACTCATAACATGGCATATATTTGATTCCTGCATATTATATGTACCTGGCATCTATCAGATATATCCCTCACTCTAGAGTCATTCTTTATTAGGAACAAATTGTTGTGTCAATATATATATCAAGGTCGCACATCCAATGTTCCAGTTTATAATCGGTATTATAGTAGATTAAAGCGTATTCACATGATCTACATCATGTTCTCCACGTTGTTCCACAGGATATCCGTAAGATATTAAATCTAGTATTAGTTATAATGAAAGTATATAAATACATCCTCTGGATATATCGTTAATAAAAGTGTAATATTTTGGCAAGATTATTTCTATTGACCCTTTTGACATTTCACAAATTAAGAATGTTTCCATAAATTAATTAGTTCTTCTATTCCCAATAAGAATTACAAATCCAAAAGTTCATTATCTTCCAAATTACCGTAATAAGCTGTGGATGCAACAGATACATACCATTTTTTTTAAGTATTATGTTTCAAATTTAAAAAATTGATAAAATGTGCTGCAACTTTAACTATAATAAAGTTTTTACAGTAACTTCATTTTTCGTAGAGAAAACAGAATTTTTGTAATTTTTGTAATTTTTGTAGTTTTTTTTTTTTTTTTTTTTTTTTTTTTTTTTTTTTTTTTTAAATTTAAAGATTGAGACGAGGGTATACTGGGGGGGGAGGTTTGGAGCAAAACCGAAGATATTCCTGTTTTTAGGCATTTCTGAGGATACCTCTACGAAAAATCAGTAGTTATTAAAAAACGTAGTTGAGTCTAATAGAGCTCGCTGAGAACTATAACAGGAGTAGAAAAGAACTGTTGCTCAATTAACGAATATTCTAAAATATACCACAAAAAATGTTAAAAAAGGAAAAAAAAAAAAGTTCGCAGAATTTTTAATAATTCAAATATATTATAGAGCACTTTAAAACAAGTAAGTTTTATTCTAAAAACGAATTAGCATAGTTAAATCCTTTGTGGAGATATGAGAGCTCCATTATTTTAATCTTTAATTTTTTTATAGGGAAATAAGTTTTTATTAAAATCATTTCAATGCTTAATGTCCTACTAGCTATTTTAATCTCTAATAATGAAATACGGGTAAAAATCTGAAACATCAGCACTGAAAAATTTATACCAACTGCAAAAAATAGGATATTTCCGGTTACCCGTTTTTCGATTAAAGTTGAACATCTCAGGTACACTGACATGCAATTTATTCTTGGTGTTATTTGGGGAAAAAAAAGTTGAGCAGGGATGAAAAGTAAAATTCAGTTTTTAGGGAAAAGTAGGGCATTTTATATGTTTCCAAGTCTTTCGTGAGGTAGAATATAAATTTAGGAATAGGTAGTATAATGCGACCAATCCATATCTATTCAGTAGCGTCTAAGATATATTTTAAAAAATGATTGATACAAGATTAATTGTTAGAAAAAACGGGGCACTCATTTTGTCAAGTATCATAGCTGTTCTTAAAATGGCTTGAATATAGCCGCTGTATATATGATAAGCACAAATATGTAGAAAATATTGGGTTAGGTAGCAATAAATGCATAAACACAATAATATTTATTAAAAAACATCCGATTTCATATCTTATAATGTATTTTTTTATTATTTCAATCTAAATATCATCATCATCTGAATTCTCTCCTTCATCATCAGATCCGCCCTCCTTGGAAACGCCTGTTCTTCTAATAAGCGAAAAGTATAATGGGCCCCAAGTAGTTTTATCAGGAAGACATAACCAACCATATTTTGTTTTTTCACCAACAGGCAACTTCAACTTGACAGGTTCAATTGGAATTTTACCTTTATTCATCATGCGTTCCACAACTTTATCATTTTCTAAAGAACTAATCGAACATGTTGCATATAAAACTAAACCACCCACACGAACTGAATGAACTGCAGCTTTCAAAATTGATAATTGTCGTTTGGCATTTACTTGAGTACGCTTAGGAGACCAAAGTTCTAATTCCTTTTCATCATGAAGCAAATGTCTTTCTGAAGAGCAAGGAGCATCCAATAAGACTTTATCATATTGCTCAGGTTCGCCATAATAACGAGTACCATCTTTACCAACCACTGTACTCACTTCCTCAACAACATCAGGTGGTAAATAGGATTCAATCACTTGTCTTAATCTTCTTCTACGATCTGAAGCAATCTCATTTGAAGTCAAACGACCATATTTTTTATCCAAACGTTGCAATACTGATAAAGTTTTTCCACCAGGAGCAGCACAAATATCGAGGACTTGTTCATCGGGCTGAATATCTAAAGCTTCAGTAGCGAGCACTGATGCAGCGTCCAAAATGTAATAATCAGTAACATTATTGCTTTCTTTACTGGGTTGAGGAAATCGAGACATGGTTTTTGATGCATAACATGGTATAGAAACAAAATCAAGCATTGTAAGATCGGATAATGTATCCTTGAGTTTGTTTTTGACATCTTCGATATTGGCATATTTGTTCATCATCAAGCAGTGACGTACAGGCTTCTTGAGTGCTTCTAAAAGCACAGGCCAACGTTCAGGGCCCCATTCTTCTTCATAGTATTTGTTAAATGCTGCCATCACTGCGTTTCGACGCTCCGTTTCACGTTGAAGTGCCTTCTCCTTCTTTTTTGACAAGGGTTGCTTCTTCTTATCGCCTGCATTCTTCTTGTTACCACGCTGGCCTCCTTTTCTCTTTTCTACTTGAGGTGCCTCGCTATCTGACATGGTTGGTGAACAAAGTTTGCCAGATAAAGTATGTTGCAATGTCAGTTTATCAATTTTTAAAAAAAGGCCCAGACAGTCACTGTGGCTGGATGTTTGTTGAGATAGGCACCAAATGTAATGGATGTTACAGTAACAGGAATAAATATTGCATATCATGTTCTGTACTAGCATTACATATAGTAGTGATTTGACCTATTTACAATCAAGTTGAATATTAGACTATTACATTATCGCGATAGGCTATACAATTGGTTTTTAGATTTGGTTCTAGACTACAAAAGAGATATTGCATATTTTCAAAAAGCGATATTCTTAGCAATGATCCCCCACAATTTTCAATTTCGGTGTACAACATACTCACACTTCTAACGACCACAACTGCAGTATTTCATGTTCTTGGTAGCTATAATCGGCCCTTAAATAGACTACTTAACACATAGGTTGCTAGAATACATTGGATTCATTGAAAATCGATGATTTCCCATCGTGGCGCTTCTCAAATCAGATGGGAAAAACCTATTTGAATTTATGTGGAACGTAGTAAGGCGGAAGCTATCCCCGCAAATAACAATACATGACAAATGAATGACAAATTTCTTTCTAAACTACAGACAACAAAAAATATTTATTACTATTGCCTTGAATACACATCCTGTTGTCTTGAGATACTTTATCCCGTATTATCTGGTATTTAAATCTTATTTTTGATTTTTATGAAACATTGATAAATAGCATTACGATGCTAGATAAAGCACGAAATGACGTCAAAAAAGATCAAAGGAAACAATTGTAAATGTGAACAATGTTATCAAGGAACAAAAAAGTTGTTTAATTGGAATACTTCTGTATAAAAATGTACAATGTGGGATAAATCGTACTACATCAAACATGATTTGAGCGGGAATGTCTCTTGCATAAATCTGTAATTTGTTTAATCATCTTTTAGTCAACTTGCGGAAGCTTTTTTTTTTTTTGTTTTCTATTTTTTAATAAGCTGCAGTTTTTCCATTTTTCCATTTTTCTTGGTTAAACAAAAAAAAAATTTATATGTTTTTGATTGAAATTGTTTGAAACCATTAAAAATTATGTAAAAAGGTTGTTATCGATGGCCCCAACGTCGATCTGTCGTCATGGTCAATTGGTGTAACTGTCAGTTATCTTGTTTCTTTTTTGAATTGTTGTGGAATCTTAAAGAATCTTATAACATGGTAGTAGATGAATGACCTTATCAGGAACTAAGTGTCACATCACATCATTATAGTTAAACACCATTTCTTGTAAAAACTAGATTTCCATATAGTCATACAGAAACAAAAAACAAAACAACAATTCGCGGTGTTGTAACGTTATTTCTGATTCAACAAGTACATTAGAAAGCCTCGAATCTATTTTTTCTTTGTTTTCCTTTTTCTTTTCTTTTCTTTTCTTTTTTTATATTATTGAAACTGTAATGAAAAGTTCTTATAATAGAAAGAATTCATTAGAAAGACTTGATTATTATTATCAAGTTATCAATACAACTGTTCTTTCTAAACAAAATGCCGCAAGTGGTTTAATTCCTGCTTCTGTAGCAATCACTGTAAGTTGTTGAATCATATAAGAAAATACTTCAGGTAAATTCAATACTTATTTATGTAAAATAGACACACGGCGATTACACAGATGCTTGGGTTAGGTAAAATAAATCATTGGAACATTTCGACATTGGATTTAACGTTTTTTTTTTTTTAAAAAAAAAATCATCAGAGATAATGTTTATTCTATTTATTGCGTATTTGGTCTTGCTTTAGCTTATAGAAGAATAGATGATACCACAGGAAGAGCTTGTAAGTTATTTGTTTTAGTGTGAAACGCCCCTTATTATCCGTATATTCTTATTCATGCTTTCTTGTTTATGTTTATAGTTGAGCTTGAACATGCGGTTATTAAATTAATGCGTGGTTTATTGTTCTCAATGATGCGTCAAGCTCCCAAGGTTGAGAAATTCAAAAATACTCAAAACGTTTTGGATGCACTCCATGCTAAATACAAAACAGAAACAGGTGCCACTGTTGTAGGTGATAAGGATTGGGGTCACTTACAAATTGATGCTACTAGTTTCTTTTTGGTAGCATTGGCTGATATGACTACTAGTGGTTTAAGTATCATTTATACTCAAGATGAGGTCGATTTTATTCAAAATTTGGTATTTTATATTGAACGTGCTTATCGTACTCCTGATTTTGGTATTTGGGAGCGTGGTGATAAAAGTAATCATGGTGAACCTGAATTGAATTCTTCTTCTATTGGTATGGCCTATTCTGCTTTGAGAGCTATCAATGGTGTTAATTTGTTTGGCGCTCGTGGTAGCGCATCATCTGTAAGTTTTGAATGTTTAGAGGTTTCATAGACATATTTAACTCATTAAGCTACTATTTCAGACTATTTATGTATTGCCTGATGAAATGACTCGTAATAAGATCACTCTTCAAAGTGTCTTGCCCAGAGAATCCAATTCCAAAGAAGTTGATGGATCCATTTTATCTATCATTGGTTTCCCTGCATTTGCAGTTGAAGATCCTGCATTGATTGAGTTTACTAGATCTGATGCAAAGAAAAAGCTGGAAGGTCGTTATGGTTGGAAGCGTTTCTTGCGTGATGGTCATCAAACTGTTGTAGAAGACCACACGCGGCTCCATTACAATGAAAGTGAATTGAAGGTTTTTGAGAATATTGAGTCAGAATGGCCCTTATTCTTCACTTATATGGTATTGGAAGGCCTGTTTACTGATAATATGGAACAAGCTGAAGAGTATCGTAAAAAATTAGAGTTTGTTACTATTGATTCTGCTTTATGGGATCCAGAGAACCCTAGACCGCCCGAGGATTACAAGTCTGATGATGCTAAACGACCTGCTACTCTTTGTAGAACAGCTAGTCTTGATCTCTCTACTGCCCCTGCTGATCTTCATATTCCACTTGTACCTGAATTGTACTATGTTCCTAGTGAATCTATTGATGCCGAAAGAGCTAATCCTCACTCGCAAAAACGTATTCCTAACGATAATACACCTCTTGTTTGGGCTTTATCTCTTTATTTACTTGGTAATTTGATCTATGAAAACTTATTATCTCCCTCGGAAATCGATCCTCTTGGCCGTCGCTTCAATGTAAAGGGTGCGAAAGCTGATAATGTTGTTCAAGTTGTTCTTTTATCTGAAAATGAAGAATTGCAAAAGACTTTATCCACTTATGGTCTCGAAACTCAATCTATTGATCAAATCTCTTCTAGTTTCACTGTTCTTCCTCCTCAAGCTCTTGTTGATGTATACAGTGCTCTTGGTCAAAATTCCAAGCTTGAATTATCTGGTAGGCCCAACCGACCCATTGGTACATTAACTACTTCTCGTTTGTATCGCATTGAAGGACACATCTACGCTTTTACCCCTCAATTCATGGACGTCCGTTCTTTCTACCTCAATTCTGATCCTGATTATTTGGTTTCTACATTTGAAAACGAAATAAGTGTTACTAATGCCAATTGGATTTTTGCTGGCCGTCCTACTATCACCATTGTCTTGACTAATGCCATGTTGGGTGATATCAATAAGAAGGAAGTTACACCCAAGAGCTGTAGCACTGAATTGACAAATGCATTATTATCTGCTGATGCTTCCAAGAAGAATTTACTCAATTTTTTTATGAATTTGCGCTCAGGAGAGTGCAATGGTGTTCGTGTTCGTCTCTCTCGTCTCACTGAAACCGTCAATACTAGTAACATTGAATCTCTTGATTTCTTAATCAATAAGCAAGATGTTGATTGGAGCAATATCTTGTCTGCCAACAAATCATATCATCGCAATAGCCGCTCACAACGTCGTTTAGGTTTTGATGAAGCTTCCAATATTAGTTCTCCCGGTGGTGCCTTGACTCCTGGTGGCACAAGAACTCCCAGACGTCGTAGTGTCTTTGGTGGTAAGCTCCTAGGTACTCCTCTTGATAAAATTGACGGCGATAGTTACTTTCAAGACATTGCTTCTGCATTGGAGAGAATTAATGGTGATGGTATCCCTGCATTCAAGCTTAAGGATCATGAAATTACACCTGCCTCTGATTCAGGCACTCCTCGTAGTACTGGATCCCCTGATCTCAGTCAAATAAAATCAAATAGTGAAACATCCGATAATGTTAATGTATCTAAAAAGTCTGCCAATTTGGCAATTGACACTGATGAATCTACTGGTAACGATGTTTTGTTATCTTTGACTCTTGGTGATTTGTCTCAGTTTGATGATGCTGTCAAAAGCCTCCAAGCTTCTGTTAACCTTTACGATCAAATTGATTTGTTGCAATATCTTGCTTCTTGTAAGAATTTGGACGAGTTTATTGTTGATTTAGATTCTACTATTCGTAATTTATTGGAGGAAGTTTATGTGAAGGCTAAACGTCTTCAATATTGGTCTGTTGTTAGACAAGCAAGTGGTTTACTTTCCAAGACTATGCCTACTTTAACTTATAACTTGACTGATTTAGTTATTCACAAGAAACAAGTCAGTATTGGTTCTGGTTCATCTGAACATTTGATCTCTGCACCTTTGAGTCCTGATGCTTTGAATAAGATGATTGCCGAGCAATGCGCAGATGATGTTCGTGAGGGACCTGTTGTTCAAGAAATTATTATTTCTCTTGGTAACTTTATTCGTTCCAATCCTCGTATGTTTGATGGTATTTTACGTTTGCGTACCCACTTTATTATTATTGCATTGCGTGAGGAAATTAGTCGTTTGAATGATTTTAATGAAGAGGAAGCTATTGAACATTTGATGCAGTTATCACCTTTTGAATTACAATCTCTTTTGGGTACAGTAATGTCTGGGCCTGGTATGTGTGAAGAAACTACTATTATTGTTCGTGATAAACCTGGAGGATTCTTGGTTCTTTCTCAAGATTTTGACCCTAACCGTCGATTAAGCACCGAAGTTCCTTCCTTAACATTGCCGCCTTCTAAGAATAAGAAGAACAATGAAACTACAGATGCTGAAAATCAAGACAAAAAAGATATTATCGTCATTCGTGCTCAATCTGGAGGATATAACTCTGGTAACTTTGCTCGTACTGAAATCAATGGTAATGTCTTGGCTGCTAATACCCGTGGTCTTCATGTCTGGGCCATTGATCGTCTTGAGAAATTGGTTTTGGAACATGCCTCTTTTGATACTCATATTTCCAGCGATGAGAGTGAGGATCTCGTTCAATTTATTCGTAATTTGACACCTGGTTTGATTGTTGTCATGGCTTCTAAAGATGATTTTACCGAACATCTTACAAAGGAAGCAGTAGATGCATTGAAGAGTTTAGGTGCCCAAAAGATTGACGACGTCAAGTATCGTGATTCGTATGTCTTGATTGCTGAAAAGAATGGTAGTCGTACAGTTGAAGCCCACAAGGCTGCTAAAGATGGACCTACAGATTTGATCGAAGAAGAATTTGCTATGCTCAAAAAACATGATATTTCTCCTTCTGATATTAGTGATTCCAACATTAGTCATTTCTGTCCTTCATCTGATGGTCGCTGGTTACGCCGCAGAAAGAATGATGGCGCCCTTAACCGTGCTCCTAAACATTTCTTCTCTCGCACATGGAAGATTCTTGATAAATGCTGTGGTTTAGTAATTCGTTCACATTGTTTGCCTAGAGACCCTACAGTATTTGAAAAGACACCTGAAGAATTCAATTTTGCTGTTGCTGTTGAGGGTTTCTTAGGCACTTTGCGAGATCCTGCTGAACGTCAAGTAGCTGTAGAAATCTTGACACAAATTTATGAAATTCAAAAATCTAAACCTGAATTCCAATTTATTGATCAAAACATCGATATTCCTGCTATTATGGATTCTGCTATCGCCGATTTCTGGAATACTTGGGTTGGAAAGAACAAGGAGACATTTGAAAAGAGTCCTATGTTTGAAAATGGATTTGATTATAATTTACATAAAGACATGGCTCATGGTCTTTTCTATGATCTTCCTCTTGACCGCACTGAAGAAAGCACTGCTACTTATCTTAGAAAGAGTATTTCCAATGCTTTACACATCTAATTTTCTCTTTTATTTCATAATATATACATAATAAAAAATAATTTTTGGTTTCTACATTTATCTATGCATTTTTATTGAGATATGAATCTTGAGGTAGAGCTGCACACATTCCCGCAGAGTCTCTTATGTACATATCCCGAATTCCATGTAGAGATAAAGCTGAGTTGCAGTGCAATGTTGAGATTTAGTATTAGTCGCCCCAAATGTATTTAGTAAGTATATGTTGATTTTTGGGAGAAAAACTGCATTAACCAACTTCCTCAACTTTTTATGAGGGATACCTCATGAAAAATTGTTCAAAATCATCATTTTTTTTATGATGGTAAAAATGTCCAAAAATAAATTAGGATGATTGATAAATGCTTCTGTAATTCATCAGAACTTATTCTGGGCGATTTAGGGCTACTTTTCGGGCTATAATTCTCTGAAGCATTCAAGCTCGAAAACAGGAATTATTTGCAAAACAGGTCATTTAGGTGTAGATCTAATGCAATGGAAACATACACATGTTCTTCGCACCTTCTAAAGTGCTCTTAGCAAAACAGACTAATCCCATACCAAATTTAGAGCTTAGAGAAAATCTTCAAATTTGAATTTTTGCATTAAATTATTGTGCCTTTGTTTCCGTAATCAGCTTGTAAATTAATGCAAAATGCTTATCTTATCCGGAAATTTATACCCTTTTTAGACGGTAGATTTGATATGTATGCATAAAAGAATTTAGGATGAGTGCACAGCCCTGTTCTCAGTTTTATTTAATAATGCTTTAAATTTTAGAAAGTATCATTTTAAATAAGTATAAAGGATCAAATTTTTATGCAACTAGCCATTAAAAATTTTGTTCAAACATCTCTATTGTTACAAATTACTATCATAGATTGATTTGCATGATTGCTAAAAATGAAGCACTGAAGATAAATCTAGAAATTCCGTTTATTATGTACAATTAAATCATTCTTTGACGACCTTGCTCATGAACAATACGTAAAATACTCGACATGGCATCTCTATCACCCATGCCATTTCTCTGATCTAACCAGAATCGATGTTGATTAATCATAGGCTTGATACCTTTACTTTGTTCTAATGCATATTGCTTTTCTAATACTCGCTTGTTTACTGTCCATGTCATAAAAGATGAGCTAGCTACAGGTTTTAAATCTTTTAAATGTACAGTTGTTGTACGACGACGAGCAAATAGGTCAAGTGTATCAATTGAAATGACAGAATTCGGGGAAATTGCAGGTGATCTTTTACTATTGTTTTGATGATGTTGCTGAGGAACATGCAAATAAATTGAATTGACATAGGGTGAGAGCAAGAAGGATAGTGCCCCTGTAGAACATGCACTTGCCATGACAGCTGAAAGTAACATTTGAGTAAATACATAATGAGTTAGTGATTCTTTTTGATAAATCATGTTATTAATTGTTTCAATCAATTCATGTTTATACAAACTTACCACCAATAAACATTGTACTGTTTACTTCAGCTGCTTGAACTAGACTATGTTAATATGGAAATTTATTGCACAAATAAATATTTACCTGCAGGCGATTGCCAAAAATACATGACAGCAGGAGTAGCAATAGCTGATATCTAGACATCTAAATTGAATATTGTATTCTAAATCAACGTTTTTGTTTGACTTACACCCAGGGTTGATAATGAAAATTTCTTGACAAGTTTCACTAAACCAACATTTGGAGATGTGTAAATTAACTTTTTTTCAACATTATTGATTGTGTTTGTTGAATAAGGCCTAATACAATGTAAAGCTTGAGTTATTTGCTTTATATTTATTATTCTAATTGACATTTTGATACAAGAATAATGAACACTAAATTGTTCGTTAACGCTGCAAATGAAGCAAGTTATAGTCACTCATTTTGGTCACACATAAAGTTCAATCAGGGCCAAACTTGTTGATAAAAGCCCGCAATTAATACAACATAACTTCTTGTCTTTACTCTTTGCAACAACAAAATTTACAAATGAGCTCTATATCAACAGACCTCTTCTTTAATGAAGCAGAATTTAGAGTTATCATTCCAAATCAGCCAAAAGAGGAAAATGAAAAGGAAGATCCTATTGCCATCTTGGAAGCTAATCCGCGTGAATTTGCATTTTATGGTTTGTTTTAACATGAAAAAAAAAAGTGCATATTGAAAATGTTGATTAATAGTGCTTCTTCATTTAGATGAACATTTGCAAGTTTATTTACTAGCTCGTGTACCCCAGCAAATAGCAGGCGCAGGAGAAGAAGTAAAAGAAGCCATCAACTCTTTCTATAATCAACTTGAGGTTACTGTAGACGCCACTTTTCTCGATACTGCTATGACAAATACACCCATAATGAATAGATCTTCTTCTGCAACAACACAATCATCTCTTGTAGGGCCAACATCACCAAAAATTGGAAATTTAAGTCATCAAAGAAGAGCTATAAATGATGTTTCCACACCATTTTTCACACAAGCATATAATCGAAACAATAAAAATGCAGAATTTATTATCTTTGAGCATCAAGATAGCTTTTGCTGTCTTTATCCTATGGTTGTACCCATTGTATATGCAAAAACCAAATCGCCAAATCCTGTTTTATCAATCAATTCAAATATTCAATATCGACCTTTACCAATCAAAAGAGCCAGCGCACAATTAGATCAAAATAATGCTGATGATTCAGAGTATGATACTGAATTATTTGAAACTATTAATCTATTGAGTGGATTAGCAGATGGTAAAATAAAATTCTAGATAACACAAAAATGATTTTCTCAATAGCTAACATAACATTACTATCAAAAAGATCCTGTATTCTCGGCAAATCAAGAACGCCCTCTTCAAAGATTTATCATGGAAAGTCATACTAGACAGCCTACAGGTTCATCATCTTCATTGACTAGCAATGGCAGCAACCTTAATACAGCTTCATCACAACTTTCTATGAAACGAAATGTGCGTGAAAATTTATCAATTCGATCGGGATTAGTAGTGAAGATGCGCACAACGAATGCATCTGTAGCAGAAAAAATGGTGATGATGTCTGTTGAATTAGAAAATCCTGCTGAAGTAGGATGTGAATTTCTTGTTGATAAAGTTGAAGTACAAGTATCTAATGCAGTTGTATCAACGGCATTTAGTCAAACTAGCCAAATTCAATTCCCAATTACTTTGAATAAGTCTGATCTAGTTGTATTTGTATACGATGTTACGCTTTTAGACGATGGTTCAGTAAAGCCACCTTCTCAACCACAACGTATATTTCCTTCTCGAAGACCTTTACCGCAACAGCAAGCACAAACATACAATAATGATGATAAAATACAACCTCAAAGAGTATCTATTCAAATTGTTGCATCACCTATTATTAATGGCAAAAAAGCATTACCAATGAAATCTAAATGGAACACAATGTTGGATGTATCAGGGATGAGACAACAAAAGAGAGAAGAAATACCAGCTCCATTTGCAGCAGAAAAGTTTGCTTCTCCTTCTCCTATTTCGCCTTCAATGGCAAGATCTCAATCTATGCAAAATAGCATGTATTCGCCCGGAGCTCGGTCTGTTGTGGGAAGTCCCGGTGGACCAGGTCATCAAATGAGCCCCTCATTAGAGGGTGTATTTGGTATGAAAAAACAAATGAGTGTAGGAGGCACAGCATCAACATCTACTAATCCTCGAGAATTCGGTGGTAGACGTGCACCTGAAAGAGAAATTGCAGATGGTATTGTCGTCTCATTTACAGTACCTGATGCAATTCAAGTTGGAAAGACATTTCCTCTTCATATCTTTATTGTAAATCGTTCAAAACATACCAGACGTTTTCAAGTGATGATACCCAATCGTAAAAGACATCCTACTGAAGTTTATGGTCATACAATGAAAACCGCATTACCACCTTTACCTGCTGAGCAAATGCCCATTGATCCGTACATGGATGAATCAGGTACAGTTTTAGATTTATATGCTATAAATACCACATCTCTAAATATATTATAGAATTTTTAAAGCAATATTTTGAAAACGAAACTCATGAAGCTGATATTATCTGTTTGGAGAATAACGTTAGATTAAGGTAAAGCTTTCGCTATTTATATACTCTTATAAAAGCTCTAATCAATCGAGAATATTAGCCCTCTTGGTCCATCTACTTCTCAAAGTGTAGATATTCAGTTCATTGCAGTTAAAGAAAAGTTACATACAATTGATTTAGTACAACTTGTAGATCAAGATACAGGCTTTGTTACTAATTTGCGTCATGTACTTGAAGTATTTGTTGAACAGCAACAGCAACAGCCAGAAAAATAAATGAATAGCAGAATAGAACATTTAATGGGGGGGTCTATGGTGCATTCGCACAAAAAAAAATAAGGGGGATTGGAAGGGGTCGCTTTATACATATTCTTTTCTTGATTTCATTATCTTTTATATCGAAGACAATGAAATATTGGTTTTATAGGGCCAGCTTGTCTCCTTCCAAGCAATTGAGCAGATTTAAATAGAAAATTATAATATATACATTTTACTCTTATTTTAATTTTTTTCTATAAACATCTTCAATGTATTTCCCTGAATGGAATCTTTTTAATTTGACAATTGCTATCATAAGTATTGCCGGCAGTAGTCTTTTAATTGCTAGGGAGTTTTCTCCAGCGACAAGATTAAATTATTCTAAATTTAACGCTACATCCTCTAGCAAATCAAGCGAGATATCAGTAAGACTGAATAATGGTATTTTCTCCAATACTCATAATAACTAATTAGATATCATCGTATAATGGAATGCTTTTGATTTACACCCCCTCATTGATATTATCAACCTTATTCTTGGTCATATCGTATAAAAATTATCGTATGCTGCTAATTTCGGCAACAATATTTGTACATTATTTAAAACGAGTTTTAGTAAGTTGATTTATAGTATAGCAGAAATATAAAAAAGCTAACATCAATTGATAATCAGGAAGTAATGTTTGTTCATCGGTACTCAGGACAATGCAAATTGAAGGACAATACTTTAATTTCCATGTCTTATTTTATATTTGCATTGCTCGTATATAAACTCGCTTCAAATGTAACAGACCCCAGTTCTAGAATAACTCTTTTGGGTATAACTATGTTTCTAATGGGGGAATATACAAATTTTTATCATCATCTCATATTAAGAAATCTTCGAAAAGATGGATCAAAAGAATACAAGGTATGCATTATTGATGTAATATGCCATGAAACACCGAGCTTAAGCTTGTATTTTTACGTAGGTACCTTCTGGAGCATTGTTTAACTGCATTTGGTGTCCACATTATGTAAGTTGCTTCACTCATTTACATACTAACTATGATATCTAACGGGTTGATCTTTATTTTGTATCAGATGGGTGAAATTATTTCGTTCATTGCCATGGTGCTTGTTACACAGCATTTTTTGATCTTAATACTGCAATTAGGATCTGCAGGTTATTTAGCAATAAGAGCCTATAATACCAAAAAATGGTATACTGACAAATTTGGTACCATTCCTTCTCGTGCATGTTTGATTCCTTACATATTTTAAGTACTATTAAAACTGAATAAAGAAACATATTCATCGATGTATTATCAGTTGCATGAATAGTTGAATACTAAATCCAGTTTTGATGAAGCTAAACATATAATCAATTGTGTAGCTTTTGAAGAAATATTTTCTTGTTTTTTAACATAAAATGCATTATAT
>JAEPRC010000111.1:0-80132 GCA_016758945.1 Mucor plumbeus
TTATTATTAAGTTAAAAAGGAAGCCAGGAGCCATTAGGTCCTGGTTTCTAAAAGTATTTATACTATTTCAATTCCATTTGGATGTCAGATTCAATATGGAATTGAGTTGATATTTAACATAAATAATGGGCAAAAAACCGACATAGTATGCTATTTCAACTAATTCTACAGTTCATGAGATATTAGACAATTGTGTTTTTTAGATCATTTTTGGATCGATTTGTCGAAACAATTTTGGAACTTAGTTGTGATAAATTTTATGCAGTAAAATTTATTATCATTTTGATTATCTAAATGAAAAACCAATATTTTTTGATGAAACAAAAACAACAGAGTTTCTTGTAATAGGGTTTATTACGTAACTACAAAAAATTAACACCTCAATTTAGGCACTCAATTTTCTTAACCAATTTTAGGTTAATGATCTATCAGATCAGAATTACAACATTTTAAAATAAAAAAATCTTTGACAGATCTAGAATGTTCTATTGTTCCGTAACTGGTTCCTGTCTATCAGGAACTAACAATGAAATATAGCTTATAGCAATACTACCACTGAAACATAACATATTACGTATCTACACATTTATCAACAATTAATAATAATCATTTATACAGTCAAACGTCGATATAAGGTCCCTCAGTATAACGGAAACCTCAATATAAAAAAGGTTTTTGTATCCACCGAAGACTGGTGGACAAATCTTACAGCTTAACATCCCTTATTTTGAATTTATATTCAAGGGAGCTTTTTCTTTCCACATGTTCCTCATTTTATTATAATATTATAGGCCCCAAAATTAAAAAAAGAACAGTTTTAGGTACACGATTTTTCTTACTAGATGTAAATACTGAAAATGTTTTTTAATCTTTTGAGAAAACCCCATTTAATGTAATAATTTGTTTGCATCTGCATTATATTACTGGTTTTTTTATATCGTAAGTAGAAATTTTCATTATTTGTAGCAACAAAGTTTGAAGTAACAACATAACCTAAACTTGCTAGAATTTTTCTTCATTTACAGGAGGTCAGGAGGTCAGAGTGTGTATGTTAGCTAGAATACTTTTTACAACGTTGTCCGTTGTCCTAAAGATTGCAACAGAAAACCCCTTCAAAGAACAAATTTACTACATATCAGGCTCAAATTACAGGACCTGAATTATCAAACTCCGTTTTATGCGGACTATACCTTAAAATACCAAAAAAGTTGCCACAAAATCTACTTTTTAGTTGATAACTCTGGCAATTTTAGAGCAATCTCAAAAAGTATTGTTTTAAAATAGACATATAAAGGAGAAGAATAAATCTAGCAAAAATTCTAATTGAGTTTATACACTATGTATAAAGCTATTTTCATTAAAAGCATTACAAAAACGCAGCTTTGATGGACTATAACTCGAGATAACAACCGTTTAAACAAATACTTTATTAGCCAAAAATGGTTCTTTTATTTGACTTTATTATATTTTATCATAAAATCAATTTTGAAAAATCATGAATTTTCCCCTTGTATACCCTCGTCCAAAATTTGACTTTTTCAAAGAAAGCTAATAACTCTATGAAAAATAGAGCTAGAGTGACAAATAATGCCTCAAATAATAGGTATTTTTTTGCGTTATTTGTCTGTAACATTAATTTTAAAATTTAACTATAAAAGTATTTTTAAAATCATTAAAAACTAATTCTTATGTTTTTGCTTTTTTTACAACATTTTTGGTGATACACGTTTTCAATAAGTATACCATTAGATACAAAATTAAATTTTATGTTGAGGTTACTTAATAAAGTTAGCCAGGTTGCTATACACGTTTGCTGTCAATTTTGCATTTTAAAAATTTAGGTTCGTTTTTATCCAATTTTTTCATCATCAGATATTTTGGATTTAAACTGCCGCCACACCTGAGATGTGTGAAAGTTCAAAGAAAATTTTCCGAATTTATTATTTTTTTGCAATGCAATGGTATGTGGTGGATGTTTAAATTAGAAAATATAGTACTGTAGTTGCAAATGGAACAACTCATTATTGTAAATTAAAGCAGGGTAATAAAATAGTTTTGTTCAATTCAAATACTTTACTTGGATTTACAAAAGTTTCTTGTATATTTATGAGGAATAAGGAATTATTACATTATTTATTAAATTCAAGGAGAACAAATTCTTTGAACATCTCGTTATTTGTGGTTTTTACCATTTTAATTATGCAATATATTGCATGGCAACGGTGAATTTCATTAATTTCACACGCTAACATTTTTTTTACCTCTCTCAAATATTAGACTAAATACAAATTTACTACAATCCAAAAGTAAATTAACATTTTCTCAAATTGTTAATGTGTATATATGTATTATAATAAAACATACTTTGCCATGCTTTTTTATAAACAGGATTGCACCACGGGAAAAAAGATGTAAAATGAGATATAAATTACAACTTTTCTGAAAAAACTACTATGACAATTGCTGCAGAAACTGTTTTGCGTGAAGGTGTTATTGGAAAGGTATAGCTTTGTAATAATCTTATGTAAAGAAATAAATAACTGCAATAATTACATGTTACGCGAATTAATTTTAATAGTTAGACTATATTAATAGGTAAAATTGCATTGAAAACCAAGACGATTGTAGTAATTTTATAATTGCAATTAACAAATTATATTCATTCTGTAAGTACGATATGTGAAAGGGACAATGGTGTAAAGTAAGCTTTGATTGAGTGAGATATCTACTACATGCAAAATAGACAATTTATTTTTTGGCTTGGTGATATGAAGTTGTATTTAGATATACAGTCAAACCTCGATATACGGTCCCTCAATATAACCAAAACCTCGATATAAAGGAGGTTTTTGTATCATGGATTAAGGATGATGTGGTGTGATTATCTAAGATGTCTTTATTCCTTTCCTAAAATTGAAGTTGATCTGTGTTTTAAATTTGATTTAAGGGAGACCCTCAATATAAGGAACTTTTTAAAAGAAATCACGGGCACCCTTAAATTGAGGTTTGACTGTTCTATTATTTCTAATGGATCCCTTTCCATTAGATCTTGTCACAAATATCCAATAATTATATAAACCTCTATTCAATTCATTTTAATAACCAGTACTTTTTACGTTGAATATATTTCTTACAAGTCTTGATAAATCAGTTAAATTTGAGAGTGATAAATAACTAACTACAGTCGGGATTACTAATGTTTCATCCATTCCCAATTTTTTCTATTTTTTTTTGTCATACTGTCATACCTTTCTTTCAAACACTTTTTTTATTAATAAAACGATGTCCAAAACATTCGAAATTAACATCAAAAAATTGCAAGATCCAACAGGATCCAAGCAAGACGTAAAAAAAATGAAACTTGGAGCTATATTCTATTTAAAACAGCTTGGATTTAATCAATATGACATTTCTACTATGATTGATATAAAGCGTCCTATAGTTCAAAGTATCATATCCAGAGTAAACCAAACTGGTACTACTCTAACAGGTAAAAGTACTGGGAGACCATCTGCCTTTGATGACTATACACAACGTCATTTGGAAAGAACAATAAGGAGAGATCCCTTCCAGACGTTAGAGACCATTACGGGGCAACTCAGAATGATGGGGAAAAATGTAAGCCGTTCGACAACAAGAAAATGGGTTAGCAAGTTGGGCTTTAGATATTATACACCTGCTATTAAACCCAAAATAAATGAGGAGCACAAAAAAAATAGATTAGAATGGGCACATCTTCATAAGAATTGGTCCAGTGAGCAATGGAGACAAGTAATTTGGTCTGATGAGTCAAGATTTCGCGTTTCAGGTAATGATGGAACGCCATTAGTTTTGAGAAAAGAAGGTGAAAGGTATGAAAGCTGCCATACATTACGTTCAGTAAAGTTTGGTGGCGGTAGTTTGATGGTTTGGTCTTGTTTTTGGGCTGGGGGTTTGGGACCTTTGGTTTTTATTGATGATAATATGAATCAAGAATCGTATATTGACGTATTATCTCAGTATTATATTCCATGGGTTCTGGACTTATATAAAAACGAAGACAAGGTGTTTACCTTTCAGGAAGATAATGCTACCTGCCGTACAGGTGCATATGCAAAGTGGTGGAAGAGATCGCATTCAATGAATGTTATGGAAAAATGGCCAGCCCAAAGTCCTGATCTCAACCCCATTGAGCATGTTTGGAGCGAGCTCGCTCGTAAGTTACGTCGAAGAAAGAATCTTATTCATAATACTGAAGAACTTCGGCGGGAACTTCTCCTCGCTTGGGAGAACATTGATGTTGAGTTCACTGCCAAGTTAATAGAAAGTATGTCCAGAAGATGCCAGGCAGTTATAAATAGCAAGGGAGACGTAACAAAATATTAGTTTTGATACTTATTTTTATTTTCAAATAATAAACATATATATTTTACTTTTGACGAAATATAAAGGTATCAGAGCCTTCTAATAAGGAGCAAACTAAATTCGAAAATGAGTGTTCATTATGTATTTTTTTTTATTTGGATGAAACATTAGTAATCCCGACTGTATTTTTGCCAATACAATAAAACAAAGAAGACTACAAGTGATTATATCATGGAGAACGTAGGGTCTTTATTATTAAGTTAAAAAGGAAGCAAGGAGCCATTAGGTCCTGGTTTCTAAAAGTATTTATACTATTTCAATTCCATTTGGTTGTCAGGTTCAATATGGGATTGTGTCGATATTTAACATAAATAATAGGTAAAAAATCGATAAAATTGTTCAATATTGGGCCAGGATTCACTTACTGTATCTGTTAATATTTATCCTTCTATTTTTGAACAACTATTAATAGCCCATAGAGGGGAGGTTCATCTTCGTTGATGATTCGACAAGGTTGGACCAAATGTTGGTTTTTGGGTTTTCGACTATTATGGAACATGGTCTTTAAAGTTGGGTACAAAAGTGGATTATATTTTTAACTTCATTTAAATTGGAAGAAGTATGGGTGGTTTTGAGTTATTCAATTATTACATCATTACGCATTCGCCAATTAGGTATCGGTACCTGAGATTTGACATTGGCTAATTCAAGCATAGAAGAACCATTAACTCATTTATTCGACAAAGGTTATTCTTGCAGTAAAATGAAAAAAGCATAAAAAAAGATACAGTTTAAATCCTTCTTTATTAAAAAATGGATCGTGTGCAATAAGTCTATATTTCTACTCTATGAATTGTCGAAACAATATAAAAAATAACAATTAAAGAAAAAGAATGAGTTGATCAGTTTCTCAACTGCTACAAAAAATCAAAAATGATGGTCCAGTTTATTTAAAAAGTAAAATGTGGTTGCTTTTGTATGTTTTAACTATTATGGTTATCTCAGGGACCACACCAGTATAATTCCCTAAATTGTATCATGAGAATAATTATCCAAACATACCTTGAGGATTATTCATCAATAATCCGGTCAAAGCAAATGCCATGTTGCGATATTGCGTGGCAGTATGGATGCTCTAGGAATTAGAATTATTAATACTGTTAAAGTTGTCCTTTTTTAGTATTGTGAGAATTGCCCATTAATTCATGATTATAAATATGAGAAAAAGTCTGGAATATACTATGGTATTACAATAGAAAGAAATAGACAGATATAGCTGAATACAAACCACTGTTTATAGTCATAAGGTGTAACATATATGAAATTATGCCATGTAGTAAAATATACTATTTATGGACATGTTGAATTAGAGTTTCAATGTTACTTCAAATGTATATATTTAGATTTAGCAGTTGTTAATATTGTAGAAGGCGGCATAGATATGGTTGACACAACACTCTATTTATATTACTGTGAGGGGGAAAAGTATACCAATGTTTTGCAAAATTGTGTGTTTTCATCTGCTATGCTGCTTGTACTAGAAATATAGATTAGTAGCTTATATCAGTTAGTACAGTAAGTAAAGAGCTTTCAAACAATGTACTGAATTCCATTAAATAGTAGGTATAACTACTAGATACAGAGGTTGAAAGGTGACATATAAGATTTTATTGAATATAGAAAACAGCTTAAAAACGAGTAGGTCATCCACCAGACCTGTTAACCGCCTTAATACGAGCTGGCATGCTGTCTATATACTTTAGACAGTCATTCTTTGCAAATTTGTACTATTCACTGGTAATGCGGGCCTCCAGTTCTTCTTTAGTAGTAGTAGGCTTGGTTGGGTATGTGTTGAGCCTACGCCCTAACTGGTACCTGGTACCAGACGTGTTCAATTGGGTTCAAATCTGGATTCTGAGCCGGCCAATCTCTAATCGATTCAAATATAAAACCGTTGGCACTAAACCAGTCTTGTGTAATTCCAGAAGTGTGCGGCGTGGCATTATCTTGCTGAAAACGGATGACATTACGATTCATGTCGTAATACTCCAAGGAGTCCAAGAGAGAAGTCTACAAGATATCAACATAAACAGTTGAATCTACCGAGCCGTTCATAACTGTAATACCCTAGCCGGGACCATTCGCTGTTATACAACCCCAGAAAAGGACACTTCCACCATCTCCCTCCACGCGAGGCTCCGTCTGATAAGGCTGCAAGATATCACCGCCATTTGACCAATAATATAAATTACCATCTGAGCCCCACAAATTGACTCTGGTTTCGTCAGAAAACACCCACTGCCTCCACTGGTCTACTGTAAAATGCTGGTGTTTTTTGGCCCATGTCAGCCGAAGAGGCTTGTTTTTTTTGCTGATAAAGTTGGTCTTAATTTTTCTCCTTGGTTTGAACCCCATTCTTTTAACTAATTTGCGAACCCCAGATAAAGACATATCAATTTCAATTAATCTTAAATAATCTTGAACAGCCTTGGGACCATATTGTCTACCATTTCAAAGCATTCTTGCAATGTATTGTTGAGTTGGTACACTGACAAATGATGGTCTTCCGCCAACTGGTAAAGTTGCACTGGACAAAAACTTCTTCTTGTAGCGAGTGAGAGTAGATAATTCGGCAGATGGATAACGTTTTATAATAACAGAAAAGGGAGTATTTTAAAGCAATAAAGATTTTATTGAATTTTGAAGCTCAACAGGAAGTGGGCGAACCATGGTGTAAGACGGCCTGAAAAAAGTGAAGTAGTGAAAAAATAGGAGGCAACGAGAGAAAAGGGTAGGGTTTTTATAAGTTTTCTGTTTGTTTCGGATACTGCAAAAGCACAGCATTTCTCATGCTAATATTAAAAAAGTTCTGACATTCCTACGAAGAATGAAGGCATGGAATGTTTATGCATTCCTTTACTTTCACTTTTCTCAATATTTGCATTCCTCTCTTTCCTTCTATGATATTCTACGTATAATCACTCTACAAAAGTGTAAGCTATATTATTTGGAAGCCCTTTATGCTACCTTTACAAAGATTTGTAGCATAGATTTGTAAAATAAAAACTCAAGAAGTATTATCAGTAAAACCATAATTTTGCAAAACACTGGTATAGTTTTTCCCCTCACTGTATTTGTAATTTCATTATGCCTGGCAGTTTTTATTGTAACTGTCCGTGATTTATCTGAATTAGGAATCACTGAATTACCAATTTAGAGTATTTGTTAAACCATAATGTTTATCATGCAGATCAGACCATGCTACATTCCACGCGTCTATTCATGCTTTTTATTGAATCACAAAAGCATGATTCTATTTTACTCATGTGATATCCATATGTTTATTCTTTTGATAAATATATTAGTTTGTCTGTGATTTAAGGTTTATATTGAGCTTCTTGATTTACATAATCAAGGCGCCTTTTTAAGTCTGTTTTTTGACATATTATTTGTTAATGGTCCACATAGAACAATCGCATAGTGATATCCTAACCTTGGTCTATGTGTTTTTCAGGTTTATTTTATGATTTTACTGGTTTTTAATTATATGATCCAGTTTATTTTATTGTATGTTATGTTACTCATACTTTTCATATTTTATGGTTAAATCTATGTCATCTCTATTTGAATATTAGAACATAGTTTTATTTGAGATGACATTTGATTTCTTAGATGTGGAAATATAGTATCTTAGTTCAGCACAATAATTCTTTTAGGTAAGAAGTACAATTATCTTGGATCCAATGGAGTAATTAGTAAGAAAGATGTGCTAAGAGATGGGGTTTGGTGTTACTCTAATTGTTACAATTATTATATGCTCTATTATACTTACAGTAGGTGGATAAATGGTCCGGATGTTTTTCAAAATGCGACATTTTTGTGAATACAGCAAGAACCAATAACGCAATCAACCTGAAACAAAAATCATTAAAAAGATACAACTATGTTTATAAAGGATGCAAATTCATAAAATGACTGAATTGCTGAAGTTAAAATAATCTGTGATCAAAAACGCTGTATGCATCCGGACCATTTTTCAGGGTACATGAAAAATAAAATTAGTACTTTGTATCATGACCTTTAGATTTGATAGCAGCATTAATTTTAACTAAAATACTATCTATATACCGCTGACAGGCTTTCTTAGTGAAAGTGGCCCATTGCTCTTCAACCCTTTGCCATAATTTTTGAACTTTTTTAGCTTTAGTTGCATATGAGTTTAAGTTTAGTTTAAGGGAATGCCATAGGTGTTTAATAGGATTCAAATCTGGATATTGAGGTGGCTAGTTGTAAGTTTAACTAACGTTAGATTTTTTGTCTTTAAACCATAGTTTTGTGAGCTTTAGAGTATATTTGGAGTCCTTATATTGCTTAAAATAAATGTTTTTAGAGTCAAAACCATACCAATTTAAGGCATTCTTCATAGTGGTTTTAAGGATATAAATGCAATTCCTCTTCATCGCGATGCCATCAGAAATTTGAGAGGCATATTTATGACCATTGTAAGTGGTGCAGCACCACACCATTAAGCTATTACCAGGCTTGACAGTAAGTTCCAAATAATGGAATTGAAGCTTATTATTTGATTTTTGCCAGCACTATTTGATCCCATCAGACCCCCAAATGCTTATTTTTGTTTTATCGGAGGAAACCATTCGTCGCAAATTATTTTTTGTCCAAATTTTATGAGCATTGGCCCAGTTAGGCCGTTTTGATCTGTGAGTGGCTGTGAGCAGAGGTTTTTTCCTTTTTTTCGGCCTTGAAGCCCATTGATTTGAGCAATTTAAGACATTTAAAATAGCTTATTTCAGTTTCAAGATCATTTAGACAGGTTTCTACATCTTTTCTCGTTTTTAATTTACCAAGTACAGCCTTTTTGGGAATGTAATCCCAGACGTTGCACTAATTAAAGTATGTCGACCAGATAGAGATGACGCCATGTTCGGAAAAAACTTGCGTTTATATTCTCAAATAATACTTTTCTGAACTTCCAAAATACGTTTTAAAAATGTACAGTAAGAATAACCAAATTTCAGCAAGTTTTTGACATTATTTTGTGCATCCTTGGACAATGTGGGCATCATATGAGGCAATGAGTAAAAGTGAAGAAAGAATGATGAAACAACAGAAAAATAAATAACAAAAGTAAAATAAATCGGATTTTGTCTTCTTTTTATTGGTTATTCATACATTGTGATGTATAATCGCGTAAATTTTAATAAGTTTGCATTTTTTTGTTTGACCCTGAAAAATGGTCCGGATGCATACAGCTTTTTTGATTACTGATTATTTTAACTTCAGCAATTCAGTCATTTTATGAATTTGCATCCTTTATAAACATAGTTGTATCTTTTTAATGATTTTTGTTTCAGGTTGATTGCGTTATTGGTTCTTGCTGTATTCACAAAAATGTCGCATTTTGAAAAACATCCGGACCATTTATCCACCTACTGTACTATATTAAAACTAATTAATATTTGGACTGTTGACAGGACACCACATCATCCTTAATCCATAATATAAAAACCTACTTTATATCGAGATTTGACTGTATATCTAAATACAACTTCATATCACCAAGCCAAAAAATAAATTGTCTATTTTGCATGTAGTAGATATCTCACTCAATCAAAGCTTACTTTACACTATTGTCCCTTTCACATATCGTACTTACAGAATGAATATAATTTGTTAATTGCAATTATAAAATTACTACAATCGTCTTGGTTTTCAATGCAATTTTACCTATTAATATAGTCTAACTATTAAAATTAATTCGCGTAACATGTAATTATTGCAGTTATTTATTTCTTTACATAAGATTATTACAAAGCTATACCTTTCCAATAACACCTTCACGCAAAACAGTTTCTGCAGCAATTGTCATAGTAGTTTTTTCAGAAAAGTTGTAATTTATATCTCATTTTACATCTTTTTTCCCGTGGTGCAATCCTGTTTATAAAAAAGCATGGCAAAGTATGTTTTATTATAATACATATATACACATTAACAATTTGAGAAAATGTTAATTTACTTTTGGATTGTAGTAAATTTGTATTTAGTCTAATATTTGAGAGAGGTAAAAAAAATGTTAGCGTGTGAAATTAATGAAATTCACCGTTGCCATGCAATATATTGCATAATTAAAATGGTAAAAACCACAAATAACGAGATGTTCAAAGAATTTGTTCTCCTTGAATTTAATAAATAATGTAATAATTCCTTATTCCTCATAAATATACAAGAAACTTTTGTAAATCCAAGTAAAGTATTTGAATTGAACAAAACTATTTTATTACCCTGCTTTAATTTACAATAATGAGTTGTTCCATTTGCAACTACAGTACTATATTTTCTAATTTAAACATCCACCACATACCATTGCATTGCAAAAAAATAATAAATTCGGAAAATTTTCTTTGAACTTTCACACATCTCAGGTGTGGCGGCAGTTTAAATCCAAAATATCTGATGATGAAAAAATTGGATAAAAACGAACCTAAATTTTTAAAATGCAAAATTGACAGCAAACGTGTATAGCAACCTGGCTAACTTTATTAAGTAACCTCAACATAAAATTTAATTTTGTATCTAATGGTATACTTATTGAAAACGTGTATCACCAAAAATGTTGTAAAAAAAGCAAAAACATAAGAATTAGTTTTTAATGATTTTAAAAATACTTTTATAGTTAAATTTTAAAATTAATGTTACAGACAAATAACGCAAAAAAATACCTATTATTTGAGGCATTATTTGTCACTCTAGCTCTATTTTTCATAGAGTTATTAGCTTTCTTTGAAAAAGTCAAATTTTGGACGAGGGTATACAAGGGGAAAATTCATGATTTTTCAAAATTGATTTTATGATAAAATATAATAAAGTCAAATAAAAGAACCATTTTTGGCTAATAAAGTATTTGTTTAAACGGTTGTTATCTCGAGTTATAGTCCATCAAAGCTGCGTTTTTGTAATGCTTTTAATGAAAATAGCTTTATACATAGTGTATAAACTCAATTAGAATTTTTGCTAGATTTATTCTTCTCCTTTATATGTCTATTTTAAAACAATACTTTTTGAGATTGCTCTAAAATTGCCAGAGTTATCAACTAAAAAGTAGATTTTGTGGCAACTTTTTTGGTATTTTAAGGTATAGTCCGCATAAAACGGAGTTTGATAATTCAGGTCCTGTAATTTGAGCCTGATATGTAGTAAATTTGTTCTTTGAAGGGGTTTTCTGTTGCAATCTTTAGGACAACGGACAACGTTGTAAAAAGTATTCTAGCTAACATACACACTCTGACCTCCTGACCTCCTGTAAATGAAGAAAAATTCTAGCAAGTTTAGGTTATGTTGTTACTTCAAACTTTGTTGCTACAAATAATGAAAATTTCTACTTACGATATAAAAAAACCAGTAATATAATGCAGATGCAAACAAATTATTACATTAAATGGGGTTTTCTCAAAAGATTAAAAAACATTTTCAGTATTTACATCTAGTAAGAAAAATCGTGTACCTAAAACTGTTCTTTTTTTAATTTTGGGGCCTATAATATTATAATAAAATGAGGAACATGTGGAAAGAAAAAGCTCCCTTGAATATAAATTCAAAATAAGGGATGTTAAGCTGTAAGATTTGTCCACCAGTCTTCGGTGGATACAAAAACCTTTTTTATATTGAGGTTTCCGTTATACTGAGGGACCTTATATCGACGTTTGACTGTAATTATAAAAAAAAAAAACAAGCAAAGTCGACTAGATAACGGTAGGTTTTTATTATCAAGTTTAGACTGGAGGACCTCTCTATATCTTCTAAGAAAGATACCCTCTTTTTATATACAATTTTAGTACGTTTGAATATGTAACCCTTAGTTTTGGAAAACCTAAAACTAATTTATGCTAGAATCCTCAATTCCTTCCTACCAAGGAGTGTCCTTTCGAGTGAAGGATGTGTTTGATATTAAATTAAGATTCTCCTCAGTTTTTGTATTTAATTTAACTTAATTAGTTGCAATTTTAGTTAGCTATTAGATGAAAAGGAGATTGAATTGGATGTATTCCACAGGAACAAATAAGTATTTATAATAATTGAGATTGCAATTTATTATAATTTATTGAGATAAAAGAAAGTATAATGTGAGGATGTGAATGGAATGGTTTAGAGCAGATATTTTTACTAAAGTTCTATATGTGTTCTGACATCCTAATATTTATATGTATCTTTTGCAACTGAAACTAATCCATGCAATTCATATGTTGTCATGTCAATATAAATCATAACATTTTACCTATAACTTCGAACCTTTGGCTGTAACTGGTTCTATTCAAATTGGATATCTTTGAGTCCTTTTAATTAGCTCTATATCTTCAAGATAATAGGAGTTATATTATATTTTTCGAATGGACATCCTATATCTGCGCTAAAAAATGTATAAATGCCTTATCCTTTTCAAATTTAATTGGTACCGTATCTTTTTTTAATATATATACGCAATGAATATATTAAATTCTAATCTCAATTTATATTCGTATATATAAGCAACTGGGAGAAAAAATCCAAAAACCATTATTTGAAGCCTACTTTTTACTACAGTACTAAAAAAAACTGAAAAAAAAAAATTATCTCGTCGCCAAACTTCAATCTATATAACCTTGACCTTTACATAAGAGTAGGCACATATTTTGGAGATAATAACACAGAGGAGAAACTTTCACAACAACCTACTATACGTTTAAAGAATTAATTACCAAAGTGAGCTTATAACTTGCTAATAATGAGTACTATTATTTGAAACAAAAAAAATGCAATTTCTATAAATATTAATTCAATTAAGCTGCCACTCTACATGGACATTGATGTAAACAGCTACTACACTCGTCTCAAATATCAACTTTCGCAAGTCATTGTGTATTTGGTAAGTTTGAACAACAAGCTGGCTAGCAGCTATTTACTTCATTCCTCTGCTTAAAAAAAAACAAAGTAATTAAAAGTTTGATGAATATTGATCCAAATAAGCTGAAAGTTTCAAAATATATGCTACAGCTGTGACATTATCCATAATCAATGTTTATAGTATCAATTATTTTGCTTGTTAAATCATAATATTAAAGCGCCCACTTTTTGGGTACGTTTTGCCTAGTCTGTAGTAGTTCATTTTTCAGACTGTTATGCCAATATACATCATAGATCTCACATCCAAGATATCAGTATATAATTGATGTTATAGTAGATTAATGCACCTGCATTGACCTATATCATAATTCTTAGATAGTAAAACCATAGTAGTAGTTATAATGAGTGTGTATAAATACATCTAAAGGATGTATTATTAATAAAGATGTAATATTTTGGTAAGATTAATTTAACATTTCATGGACTCTTCAAAGCCCAATAAAAGAGAGTTGTGATACGAAATTTTAAGCTCTAAACGACCCTGAATATTTATCAAATAAAGGTGTAATTTCTGTTGCGATTTAACTTTTTTTCTTATTAACCGAAAACTGCATAGATGTGAAGATACTTCCACGCCGCATAGATAAAGGCTACATTTTTACCTCAAACTAATATTTGCATTATTTTTATACTACCTCTCATGAATATTTCTGTAGGGAATTTTCCGAGTTTAAACTTTATCTGTCCAAGGAAGCAAATTAAGCTTACACTTGCTGCTTTGTTCTGGGACACAATATATGGATTTTAAAATTATGCGTTAACACATTTTGATGCTTTTTTTTTTTTTTTTTTTTGGTAATTTGTGGGTTAATAAAAAGCTTCTTATTTGAAAACATAACTTGAAAATAAGTGTTATGTATTAATGTATTAGCTAAAATTAAGTAAACTTTATGCATAACGTATATATTAAAATACACTTAGATTTTTCTCTATAACATAATATATTATGTCTATAGATATCATTTCAAACTTTTTAAAAGCGAAATAAATCTTCTCATAGCTTCCTTACATGTGTAGGAAACCCAAAATTAACGAAAAAAGCTTTATCTGCAAATGCACTTTTCTTCGAAGTGTTGGGTTTATGCGAATTCTGTGAAACAACAAGGATTTTCCGTTGCACGTTCCTCTAGAAATAAATGATTTGTAATATATTTACTCATTTTATCAATGCGCATGATTTAGAGTTAACAAAAACATGGTTTAGTTGTTTACATCAACCCTGAAAAGTCTGCGTAAAAATATAAAGTTTACGTTGTGTATCTAATGATGTGATTAAGCTTACATCGTGCTCGATATTTATACTTATACCAGTGTTCAGTTTCGAAAATAAACTGCATACATACACATAGTCAGACGATGGTTTCTCTTCATTTCAAATCTAGTGAGGGTCTACATAATTCAGATATATATTGATAGCATCTGTAAACAAGTTTTTTTTTTTTTTTTTTTTTTTTTGGTAGATACAGCTTAATCCTATATAGGCATGTGAACATGTCATGCAATTTAAAAGGTCTCCTAAGTGTTCTAAACTATCCTAACAATACTGTAATACTTGAATTTAACTTGCACGAAAATGACAGCATTTTACACAAACAATATTAAATAAGAAACAATAATAATAATAGTAATTAATATATAATAGTTATTAAATGTGTGGAAAATATGTAATAGAAAAACTTTGCCAAGAGACGGGGGGGGGGGAGGGGAAAGATTGCGATTTGTTGGAGCGAGTTTGTTAGTTAGCTATATGAATAATATATATATATATATACGTAGTGTTTTTTAGGAGAAAGAGGAGGAAGATGAGGTGGAAGGAAAGCCTGTTAACAGAGAATGGTTTGGGTAATTTTCAATAATAAAAAACCTTTTGCGAATCCAATGCTTTGTGTGCTTTCCTTTTTTTTTTCTTTTTTTTTCAATATTTGGATACGACATAGAGAGTATAAATTATATAAATTCCACATACGATTCTGGAATTAGACCAGTTTCATCCTGTACATCAGCAATTAACCAACCCTAATTTGAACAATATTAGATATTTTGTATAATCATTTTTCAGCAAAAAGACTTACTGGACATTGACGATATTGAACCCAAATTATTTGTCCAGCTTTCAGTTCAATTTCGTATTCCGTTTCTGGAGAAAAATCAAATAGAACTCGAGCATCTCGACCATTGAAATCAGGTGAAGATAAAGACACAATGGATTGATTATTGAGTGAAGTGAGAGCATTTCTGCCAAAATGTAAAGGAGAATCTGTAGGATAAGCAAAATCACGAATAATGACATCTAATTTACATTAATGTTAAAAATAGATATTATTGATCAACATATTTTAAATATTTACTTTGAACAGCTGCATTTTTTGTTGAAGATAATGATAAAGTAGAGTTCATTGGTATTTTCTATAATAATGACCTTAGTAACGATGACTGAGCCATTGTTGTCAAAACGCAATGTACCTTTAAATCATTTGCTGATGTCGCTACGACAACTTGAGCTACTTCATTTTCCAGTTGTTTATCATCTTCTTCTGCTACTACAACTGATGTCCTTAAAGCAACTTTAATCTGACTTGCTCGTAATGATTTTATTGAAGGTGCAGCATTAACTATCAAAGATGATTTTTTGTTGATTGTGTTGAAATCTTGAATATGATTGTTATACACTTCTTCAATTTCATCTTCCTCCTCTGTTTCGCTGCTTGAACAAGAACTAACAGAAATATCATTCTTTTTCATTGATTGAGTCTTTGATGTAGTATTGGCAGAGGTTGTATTAGTTTTTCGCATTCGCTGTTGAAAATTCTTTTTTCCCATTGAGCCTTTTCGGGTAATCTACAACTTTTGTTAGAAAATATAGTAAGGAAATCTATTATATTTTAAAAAATACCTTTTTCAATAAAAGTGCAAATGCAATTACATTATTTAAGCTCATTATATATTTTCTTGTTGTTGAAGGAAAGGAATGGGTAAATTTTTGTAAAAAGTGAATGTATTGTATTTATCCTATTTTTATTAATATTTCTATAAATTTAGGAGAGGAGGCAATGATGGAGAGAGAGAGAGAGAGAGAGAGAGCGAGAGGAGGGAAAATAAAAAAGAGGCGAGGCGGGCGTTGTTCAATTGTCTGTTTCTTTTATACAGAAAAAATAAAAAAAAAGCTACAAAAAAAAAAAAAAAATAGATCTTTTTTTAATTATTGTATCTATTTGAATCAATTATAAAAAAACTATTTATAAAAGAAATATAGTCAGAAAACAAACGCCCAAATGACGAAGAAAAGAAAAATAATAAAAAAATAGCTTATAGAAAAAAAAAAGAGTAAAAAAAAAAAAAAAAAAAAAAACCAGAGAGAATGAAGCCTATATTTATATCTAATAAAAAGGAGATTATATAAAACTAGGGGAGCACCAAAATGAAAGAATAATAGGAGAAAAAAGAAGCCCATAAAAATTAATACATTTTGTGTTTCCAATGGTTTATTGCACTGTAAAGTTTGTTTAAAGATGTGCTTTTACATAGTACCACTTGTCGTCTTTTTCCTCAATGCGAACCCTTCTTTTATATTTGTTCAAATACTATATTTTGATTATTTTAAATGTGGTTAATAAACACATGTTATTTTACATTCAAAGGCTTTGTTTACCTTCTCAATTTTTCCTTGCTTGTGCAACTCTTTGCTGATATTGTATGGTGAATGTTGAATGGTTACATTTGACCTAAAATAATCTGTGTGTTATTACTTGTACAACCACCTAAAAATGTTGTTTTTACTTACACACTGATATCATGAGTATCTGCTTTACATGGCGTTTTACCATTGATAAGACGTTTCCATGCTTCATGTGTTTCTTTTACAACTGCTTCTGCATACGTCCTATTTTTGCACTCTCCATTAAATGCAAATTCATTAGCTGGTTTACCATCAGGTATCTTGTAAATCTTGAACCAATGGTGTGTAGCCTTGATTAATTCAGGGAAATACTTTTCAATATCTTCAATATCTATCAATAATTGCATAAGTAATTCACAATTATAGTTATATATCACATTAAAAATATACCATTTAGTTTCTCAGCCATAGGATCTTTAATATCAATTGCTATTAATTTCCAATCCGTTTCACCTTCGTCTAATAATGCCATAACACCAAGAATTTTAACCTGTTTGATTTGGCCTCTATAAGCAATCTCCTCTCCAATCTCACAAACATCAATTGGGTCATTATCACCTTTAGCATTTGTATCAGGTGTAATTACTGTGGGGTCTTCCCAAGTCTACACTTTAGAATTTAGACACTGATTGTTCCCGCCACTTTCCTGTGTATTTTTACCTGTGGCAAAGCTCCATAATTCCAGATGTATCCTTTATAAGGAAAACAATTACGAACAAACCTAACTTTACCTTTTTTGACATCTTGCTTAATAGGGTTATATTTTTCACCTGTAGAAATCTTGAGGCAATTAAATTTGAATGTACTTTTTATAATTTTATATAAAAGCTAACCTCGAATTTGGCATTGGACCAACGAGGAATCTCTACAATCATATTAACAATCTTCTTTTCAGCATCAGCGTAAAGTGGGATATCATGAAAAGGTGAGATGATTTGGCCATCTTTTTCTGCACGGAGCTTTTAGTAAGAGAGTATTTCAGCTACACTTATGATAATTTCATATACTTACCGACGTAAATTCGATGAGCTTCTGTATACTGTTTACCTACAGTAGATAATTCGTAATCTATAGCCATTTTTTAATGAAAATAGTCAATAAAAGAAAAAAAAAAAAAGCAAAGGGATAAATGCAAGACAGAGATTGTGAGATTTGTATTTAATAAGCAAAATTAAAAAATGACTTGTCCGGTTCTCTTTACATCCTTGATGAAAAGAAAGCCCGAAATCTTTACAAAATTAAATAAAGCAGGCATTATGTTTGTGATTCATCATGTGAAATCAACGTTTATTGGAGAGCATTTTAATATCAACTTGGATTTGCACAACATGTGAAATTCATTAGAAAAATACAAGAAAAAAAAAAGAGTTCAAATAGTATAATATAGTTCGCCTCACGATTGCTCAACAAACGCTCATATCAAGCGGTTGTTTAAAAAATGTAACAGGATAAAGATGAAGAAAGCAGCTCATGTTGGCCCGGATATGTGTGCAAAAAAAAATGTGCGAGACAATATCTGTATGAACTCAGTGTCAGGCTTAATTATCCCTCTTTTCCAGCGCCCAGCATGAAGGTAATAACAACATTAGCTATGTTATAATGTGAATACATAGGATATAAACAGATTGAAACATTGGAACTGCAGATGGATAAAAAAAACCACTTTTATTTTTAAATGGATGGATGGATGCAATGATCACCAAAAAAATAAAATAAAAATAAAATATATTAAATTATCTTGGACCCTATATATATAAATGCAACATTCAGTTACACTCAATTGATCCAAGTTTACTCTTTTAAAAACTCTTGAAACAACCATGATTGCTTTTTTTCCTCAATACAACATGTTCGATTAAGAACCTCATTTACATCATTCATGACAATAATTCATCAAAAACCAGGAACGCATATTATGCTATTACAGCAAGTAGCACATTTTGACAGCTTGTTTACAATTGATTCAATCTGAAATACATTATTCCTATTTATTCACAATTATAGCATTGATGTATAAGTTATACGAGTTTCTAAACAAAATCATTCATCATTTATAGTTGAATATCGCTAACCCAGCCACTGGCTGCCAAAAGTTGATTGAAATTGAAGATGAGCGTCGTCTGTAAGTGTTGAGGGATATAGTAAATATACAAGTATATTAAGTAATTGGTTTATTATAGCCGTGGTTTCTATGACAAACGTATGGCCCAAGAGGTCTCTGGTGACTCTCTCGGTGATGAGTTCAAGGGTTACGTTTTCCGTATCTCTGGTGGTAACGATAAGCAAGGTTTCCCCATGAAGCAAGGTGTTCTTTTGCCTCATCGTGTTCGTCTTTTGATGTCCAAGGGTCACTCTTGTTATCGTCCTCGTCGTACTGGTGAACGTAAGAGAAAGTCTGTCCGTGGTTGTATCGTTGGTTCTGATCTCGCTGTTTTGTCTCTTGTTGTCGTTAAGCAAGGTGAGCAGGATATTCCCGGTTTAACTGATACTACCGTCCCTAAGCGTCTTGGTCCCAAGCGTGCTTCCAAGATCAGAAAGTTCTTTGTAAGTTTTTTAAGGGATTTTTTTTTTTTTTTTTTTTTTTATAAATTGATTTATTAATTTTGATAAATGATAATTAGAACTTGACCAAGGAAGATGATGTCCGTAAGTATGTCATTCGCCGTGAAGTTCAACCCAAGGCTGAAGGTAAGAAGGCTTACACTAAGGCTCCCAAGATCCAACGTCTTGTTACTCCTCTTACTCTTCAACGTAAGAGACATAGACAAGCTCTTAAGCGTAGAAGAGCTGAGGCTTCTCGTGAGGCTGAATCTGATTATAAGCAATTGCTCGCTAAGCGTGTCAAGGAATCCAAGCAAGAGAAGATTGAGCGTCGTCGTACTTCTTCTATGCAAAAGTCTGCTTCTGCTTAAGACTCATTAATACATAATTCAATTAAAATATTTGACTTGTCATTAAAATAAAACTTCAGGGTAAAAAAAAAAAAAAAAAAAAAAAAAAAAAACGTTCTTGTTATACATTTTAAGGAGATTTTTTTTATTCTTGTTACATATATATTGTAGTATCTATTGCGCGCTACTTTTTATTTTATCCTCTTTTTTTCTTATTTCTTTTTATTTTTCTATTATCATCATTATTCATGGCAACAACAAACGAAACAAACTCCAATGTTCAAGATGATTTGATTTATTCAGTTCAACCACAGCAACAACAATACGATGATATTGATCCAGATTATGAAAATGCTCCTGATGCTATCCCTCAAATACTTGATTTAGATTTACGTGGTACTCGTGTCAAATTAGATAGAGAAACGCTTGTTAGTTTGCCAGAAAGTTTGTTAATTGCAATGTTTCCTAATGGACTTGTATTGGGAAGAAGAGATCCCTCAACTTATGATAGTAGTGAAGAAGATGAATATGATGAAGATGAAGAAGATGATCAGGGAAATCGAGGAGAACAAGAAACTTCAACAGACGATATTTTAACAACATTTGTAGATTTTGATGCTACTTGTTTGCAATATGTATTAAAATTTTATCATCAAGCTCAAGAAGCAAGAGATCAACAACAAGAAGTTGAATCAATATTTGCCTCAACTCCAGCAGCACAGTATTATCCATCTTTACTTGATAAACAACCTATTATAGTCTTGAGAGAGGAGTTGGAGTATTATTGTGTTGTATCATCGTCAAATAACAAGAAAGGAAACCACGAGAAGGTTAAGTTAGCTGCAGGAGATTATTTAAAACAACACAACCAGGTTTTTGCAGCATTACAAAAGAATATTGCAAGGGAAAATAATGTAGCCGAACAACATTTAATCGATATGTTATGTGATGCTGGATTTACTAGAGAAGATAGCTGGGGACATCGTGAATTAGAACCCAATAAAACGTGCATTGTCAGTATGAGTTTAGTATTATTAAAGACTACAGGACCAGATAATCACATGGCAACAGCACAGAAACTATTGCTGTTTTGGAGAAAACCTGCGGTAAAATAGCCTATAAACATTTTCTTGAAAATATATTGACATCTTTATTATAGAGAAAGTGCTGGTGGGATGGAAATACTGTCGATATAAATGACCAATCAGTTCGTTTATGGGCAAGACGCACTTGGACATTAGAATTAGCTTTAATTTAATATTTACATTTACAATCAAAAAGTTCTTTTTTCTTTCCTATTTTTTTTTTTTTTTTTTTTTTTTTTCCAAATTGTTGGATTCACCAACATATCTTATTTCAATGGCCGTTGATTTTCTACATCCATTTTAAAAAATTTTCATGCATGCAAAACAACGAGTAATTAGATAATGTAAATCACAGAACAATCAATGCCCTACAAAGTATCCATCAGTATTTTCATTTTTGATAAATCAGCATTCAATGGCGAAAATTACATAATAATTCCTTTCAGTTGGGTGTCACAAAATGTTATAAATAGCTTCTCAAACTATTTGTTAAAAAAACAAAAATTCGTAAGCGTATTTCAGATATTAGAAATTATTATTACATTCCATTTTGTTGAATTGATTACTTAAAGCATAAAAAAAAAAGGAGAGCTACAAAACAATGAAATTCGTATTTCCAATATTACAATATCATCAATACCATTTACTGCCATTAATTGATTAATCCGCCACAAAAAATAACTACCCATCCTGAAATAAAAAAGATATATTTATGAAATTTATTATTGACCAAATCTTTTTAATTCTTCACAATTTCGTAATTGCAAATTCAATGCTTCTTGATATTGCTTCTCATCACGACCCATAAATCCAAACACACCACGAGCATTATTCAACTTGATCTGTTGTTGTTTACGTTCATTTAAACAGGCATGTTGTAATGATTGTCTCCAATCAAATTCAACTTGTTGTTCAACTTTTGATAATTTATAGTTATTGGCAAGGTAAGGTTTGAATGCATTTGGTTCTACATAATAAGGCACATGATGGCTAGATGTCATACGAGGTTGGGAATAAACTGATGTTGATTGGAATGAAAAAATGGGTGTTTCATCGGTGAGCAAACCTGAAAACATTGTATATCCAAATAATAATATAAGTGGCAAAATTTGCAAGAAAATCGACCATCCAGATTTTTGTTGTGGTTGGTATTGTTGTTGTGCTTGAGCGGTATTAAAAGTTCGTGCGCGGAAGCCTGGGCCGACAAATGTTGCGCTACTGAATCCCGCTGGTCCTCCAAAACTGAATGAACCTCCTTGTCTGTGTAAATTAGCCATATTAACTCCTCCGCCTCCACCACCACCAAAGAACATATTGAATAGATCTTCTGGCGAGACTTCCTCACCAAATGGTGAAGCTCCAAATCCTTGTGAACTGAAACCTGAAAATCCAGGATGTCTTCCACCTCCACCTCCACGTTGCTCGGGATCTCCGCCTCCAGCATCATAAATTGCTTTCTTCTGAGGATCTGATAATACTGTAAATGCTTTCGAAATCACTATTTTTTTTAAAAAAAAGATAATTAGTTTGTTGTACAATGAGATTGTCTGTAATACCTATTACATTTAAATGCTTCATCGGCGCCTGGACTATTGTTTTTATCAGGATGAAATTTGAGAGCGAGCTGATACAATTAACGATTAACATACAAATACTTTATGGTGATAAACATATTCAACATTTACCTTTCTATAGGACTTCTTAATCTCAGTTTCTGTACACTTTTTTCCAACCTGTAAAACCTTATAATAATCAGTGCCACAAGATAAAACCTCTCGAACTTCTGCAGTTTGTTGACTTGCAGATGGCTTTTCTTTAGTTTGTTTAGATGTTTGTGAAGTTGTTTGTGGTGGCGTTCCTGTAGTTGGTGTCGAAGTAGAAGACGACGAATTCGTAGCAGCTGCTTTTTCAGCTTTTAAAAGAAATTCTTTTGCTTCATCGGTGGGAAACAAATTAATGGATTTGTTGGTTAATCGAATGGCTGCTTCATAATTTTTGGATCCATATTGATTTTTGGCAATCTTAAGACAGCGAATAGCTTCCTCTTTATTTGTGTCCATTATGATTACTATGTTTAGAAGAAAGGAAAGAAAGAGAAAAAGAAAAAGAAAAAAAAAATTGAGTGACACTAAATATGTTCAAATCAATGATGATTGTGAAAAGAAGCGGACTTTTTCTTTTAGCAGATGATTTGTTATTGTTGAATTCGTACAAACTTGCATCTGTAAATAAATCCATGTCAATTATATCTTTTTAAATATAATCTCGTATAGTCAAGATGTTGGAGAACATCATCCTGTATTTCATTTCTTTTTATTGCTTTTTAAACATGCGGAGAAATTCCTCAATTGAAGCAAAAGGAAGAATCTTGCATTTGAAAACATCAAAACGTAAATATCTTTATTGATATTTTTGGAATAATGGCATTTTTGAAAGATGAATTGGCAACATTTTATTAAAGTTTATATTAAGAAAGACAAAAGGAAGAAAACTGGTTCTCCATTTATTTACAAGAAATCTAAGCTTTAGAACGAAAAAGGGATAGGAGAACAAACAGAATATAAAAAAAAATGTGGAATGGAATTGATAATGTGGAAAAAAAAAAGGAGAAAAATAAACTAATGATGAAAAGCAGCAATGAAATACTTACAAGCATTTAATTTACTTGTTTCTAACATATTTACCAACAACAACAGCGTGATCTCTCTCATAAGGTTCAAGAGTAAGTTGTTCTTGAGGCTTAATTCTTTCTTCTTGGAGCTTCTTAACTTCACGAGCAAAGACAGTAGCGGCATCAACAGTGGAATCAATACAAGAAGCCTTAATAGAGATAACAATATGACCTTCATTCTTGAGGAAATAATGAGAGTTCAAAGCAATAATACGGGCTTGATCAGGTTGAGCGACATCAGCAAAAATGACATCAACCATAGGAACAAGCATACGGTATTTTTGAGGATGACGAGCATCTTCAATAATAGGAACAACGTTAGTACGCTTCTTTGCCATGTTGATCAAATCACGACCAGGACGGTGAGAAAATTCAACGGCATAGACAGCACCTTCAGGACCAACAATGTCAGCAACATGAGAGACTGAAGTACCAGAAGCAGCACCGAGATAGAGAACTTTCTTACCGGGTGCAATATGGATATGATCAAGACCACCCAAAACAGCGGCAGCTAACTTGGATCTGAAAGGATTCCAGACACGATATTCAATCTTAGTACCTTCGGGGCCATCAATGGAGATACGCTTTTCACCATAAACGGCTTCACCGGGAACCAAATTCTTGGTAACCAAAAGATCTTCTTTACCACGGGCAACAAAGATACCGGCATGTCTGTGAGGTTCAACAACAACCTTGGCACCACCACGGGCACCACCACCGAAACCACCACGGCCACCACGAGGGGCACCACGGCCACCACGAGAAGCTCCACGGCCACCTAATGTTCCATACAATTGATTAGATTAGTTTGATTGTTCCCATCAAAAATTCAAATTATTAAAGAAAAAAATTTTCTTTTCCATTTCAATTCATCAATTACTTACCACGACCTCCACGATCACCACCGAAACCACCACGGCCTCCACCACGGCCACCACCGAAACCGCCACGGCCTCCACGATCACCACCGAAACCACCACGGCCACCACCACGACCACCGCCGAAACCGCCACGGCCTCCACGATCACCACCGCCAAAGCCGCCACGGCCACCGCCAAAACCACCACGAGAGCCACCACGGGCACCACCACGACCACCACGAGATTCAAAAGCCATTATATATTATGAAAAAAAAAAGGGATAAGGGTTGTTGTTGAAAAGAGAAGAAAATCTGACAGTTGTTTTCCCGCACTACAAACTCTTTTTCCGAAATGGCAGTTTTTTTTTTATACCAAGCCTCTGAATCAAAGTATTTTTGTCACAATATAGTCACGAGAAAACGATTCAAGGAACAGGAACGGAAACAAATCGAGATTTGGGCATTTTTTTTGTACACGATAATGTATTGACAACTTGGATTGAAATACAAAAAGATGACTGATTTTATTCAATTTACAATTAGTTAGACATTTCCAAATATGTTTATATGAAAGGGTCCAGCTATAGAATACTGGAAGGCTTGTATTGACGTTGAATTGATATAAAAGTATTTTGTTATATCAAATATAAGCAATCCAGTGGCGAATTTCAATTTGAATCCTGTTGGACAGGTTTTGCATGCAAACTTAGCTAAAAGTAACGAATCAAAAAATATCAATGCATAGCAGCCATGCCTACACATTTAATAAAATCAGTTTCAAGTTATTGCGATTCGTTGATTTTTAGAAAAAATTCCTAAGAGGCAAAGATATTCAAAAAATCAACCTAAAACGCAGTTAACAGGCTGTCAAGACATTATATTTCATGTTTTTTAGTACCAAACAATAGTCCTTGATTATATCAATGTTTGACAATTTTATTTGTAACGATAGCTCGAACTTATTTTTTTTTTTGTAAATTAGCCAAAATCCCTTACAGTTGGTCGTCCAAAATTTCAAAAATTTCAAAATTGCGAATATCTCTACGAAAAATTAAGCTATTTTGGCAAATAATAGCTCATTTGATAGATATTGATTTCTCTAATAATATTTAAGCTTTGGATGGAAAACTTTAGAAAAGAGAAATTGACTTTTCCTCTAAAAACCGTTTTCTCATTTTTTTAAGATAGCGTATAATTTTGACAGGAAAGTTGTAGCAAAAATTACACCATCAAATTCAGCATTTAAGTTTACATATATAGCCTTAGAAACGCAAAATTAACTTGCTATTCGATTTGTGGCGTAAATTCGAAAACCAATAATTTTAGGAATTTTTTTCGATTTTGAAGATCAAATTTTTAATAACGTTTTTAAAGTCAGATATAGTTCATCGGTACGAAAATTGGGAGAATTTACGACAAAAGTTGTACTATTCTTGAAATATTTGACGAATATCAACAGTTATCAAAAAAAAAAAAAAAAATACATGTATATCGACAAGAAGTAACAGAAACTATACACAGCTGCCCAAAAAGGTTTTTAGTATTGTATAATATAATCGTAAATGGAGAAGAAAGCTTGATATATATTGCGGTTACGATTATTTGTATTTTTATTTAGCTAATTTGCAATCCGAGAAGGCAGTATTCCATTACCTAGGTAAATCAGTTGTACAGCTTCATTTATTGATATTTCAAAGTCGGAGAAAGCTATAGAATATTGATCTACACTCGTATAAGTTAGAAAATATGTGAGCAATCTTATTAAAATACAGGCTTTATGCATAACTTTAATTAATATTTTATATATATATGACTTAAAGATGATAACAATAAACATCATTAATTAGATACAGTAATACTAATATAAAAAAGTAACAATTCATCGTTTATTGGTCCCTTATTATCAAACTATCATCCTTTGCAGCATATTCTGTCCAGCTGCCATCATATACAGCCAATTTACGGACACCGACTCTTTCCAATGCAAAATACAAGATGGATGCAGTAATACCGCTTCCTAAAAAATAACAATTTATCAATTAATTTGTAACCATACGTACATGTGTTATAAAGTTGAACAATACCGCAACTAGTGATGATTTCCTTGTCAAAATTGACACCTTTTGATTCAAATACTTTTCGCAGCTTGTCATCATTAAGCATCTCACCAGACTCTACAACTTCATTAAATGCAACACTAATTGAACCAGGCATATGGCCTGAACTTAAGCCAACGCGAGGTTCAGGAGCTTCGCCTGTAAAACGAGCATATGGGCGAGCATCTAAAACTTGAGCACCGTCTTTACCATTTTGAATGTTTCGAGCATTAGATAATACCGTCTGATAATCACGGATAATATCTTTATTGACATAAGGCACTTTATAAACTTTAGGCTCCACTGGTTGTGGAGTACCTGTTTCAAGGGGACCTTCTTCTTTTTCCCATGCAGGCAAGCCGCCATTCAATACGGAGATAGATTCGTGGCCAAATGCCTTTTTATATGTACATATAAGAACAAATTTATTCGTCGTGCATAACATATATACTTATTTACCTTAAATGTCCAATAAACTCGACATGCGGAAAAGAGACCGGTGGTATCATATACTACGATATGATCATCTTGAGAAATTCCCATTTTACCTTTTGTATCAAAGAATAAATGAATTGATAATGCATTCCATTTTGCGCGTATATATAAACTTACCAACGGCATCAGCAAATTTATCTGGTGAGGGCAGCATATGAGGAAGATCGCTAGAGGTATCTTTAATAGTATCTATGCCAAAAAACTGGCTACTGGCAATTCTTTTTTGTAAGAATTCTTGGTATGGATCACGGTTAGTATTCGGCATATGCCAGGAACCATCAAGAACTTTGACACTTGCAAGCGCCGGTTTCAGTTCTTTGGGAGAAACTAGACTTCCAAATGATCGAAATTGTTGTTGAGACATGATTACACCTTTAATAAATATAGAAAATATTAAATAAATTGCATAATATTTAGCATCATTTTATTAAGGCTACGACGACTCACGATTCTTAATGTTAAAACTTGCTTGTCTAAACATGTTTTAGATATGTATATAGTAAAAGAGAAAAATAACCAAGATAAAAAATATCAAGATTAAACTATATTTGGTAGAGATTTACATGCGTAATATCATCCTTGTAACAGCAGATTTAAGAGATTATTTTGTACATATGCTATTGATGCTTGATGACGTGCATTTAAACTTATAGTATCACCGCTACGATCTTTTGGTAACATCTGGATGAAACTTTAAATTCCCTAATAAATTGTGCATTGAAAAATAGTATAGTAGATCATGAAAAGAAGAAAATATACTTTTTTTGGAAGGGAATTCTATTTTAAAATTGAAATGAATCATTTATAATGTCATACAATGAGCTCATTTTGGCCGATATGCATTTTTTTTTCATTATTATAGGAGAAATTTTTGTTATTTTAATGCATCAAATTTGATTTTCTATATAATATTGACATTTCGAATATTCTACTTTTTTTTTTTTTTTTTTTTTTCTTTATTTGTATACAAGAAAAATGTCTATAAATCAGCAGCACTACAGAGCAACATTGCCTCATTGTAGATCTTCAACTACTACAAGTCAAAGCTCTACAAGTCAAGATTTACTGAGAGAAGAAGAGGATGATGATACAATTTCAGATAGTAATCTGAATCTACAAGAGCGACAACAAGAACCACAAGAACCACAAAATAATATCTCATCTCATTTTCAAGATACCCTAGGTATGATGTAGCTTACTATAAATACTTGTTTATTTATACACTAAAACTAATGTATACGCATCAATTGCATTAGATTCAAATAAAAAGGCATTTCAATTTAATTACAATGAAAAGATCTCGGACTTGCCTATACATCCAAGCCAAGGAAATCAACCACTGCAGCAACGAGAACAATATCAATCTACAAAAGTACCAGGCCAGGAACGTATTACTATTGTTGAAGATATTACTTTTCATAGAAATGATGATTATCAACAGCAAAATACAAATAATAAAAACAACAATATCAAGAGAGCTAACCATCCCTGGATAGTTCGAATCAAGAAGGCAAAGATATACAGATGGATTCTCAAACAGTGCATAGCAGTTGATAACAGATATGCATTTCAAATGGGCGTTGCATTTACATTAGCGGCTTTATTGGTGATTGTAGGCCCTGTATCTGATATATTTCCTAACGTATTTTGGGTTGGTAAGATTCATGATTTATGTAAAAAGCGGACATTTTTTAATCGAAATTTATGATTTTGTGATTAGGTGTATCTGTGGTCACTGTATTAGATAATACAGTAGGCGGGTTCTTAAATCTAAGTGTCCAACGATTAATTGGAACCTTGATTGGTGGTGGTTCAAGTATTGTGATCATGACAATTACTAGAGCTATTTTTCATCCTAGATGGGAGTGGGATGCAGCGCTTTTGTTGGGTTTTTTAATGTTTATTCAAGTGTTTTTTATTGCTAAATTAAAGATGATGCCCAATATGGCTTATGCTGGAAGCATTGTAAGCTTTTACTAATATTAAAAACATGTCGAATCACTAAATTTGTATTATTGGGTTTTTATTTTTAGGGTTTACTTACCACATGTATCATTTTATTATCAGGTTATCCTAATCTTATCCACGACAGACTATCATATGCAGCAGAATTAGGGGCATGGAGAACATTGAACCTTATTCTTGGTATAGTTATTTCATTGTAAGTTTATAATGATTTAGATGTTCAAGTTCAGCTTATCCATACATGCATACTAAATATATACCAATAGACTTGTATCATTATTAGTGTTTCCTTTAAAGGCTAGCAGTGTTATGCGAAAAAATTTGGGAAAAGCACTGGAAGATGCAGCAGATTTATATAAAAAATCATCTGAATACTATTTAGATTTTAGTGGTCATACTACTGCTGATGTTGATGAATCACTTGCATCTACTATTGCTCGTCGGTTGCCTGCTGAAATGATAGAAGAAGCTAATTCACAACAGTTATCAATTACCGATATACTGACTAGAGCTTTCTCCACCCAACCACTTGAAGCCAGTGCTAATACGCAAAACCAAATACGTCAACAAATTGATGAATCTAATCGGTTTTGGACTCATGATTCTATCAGTGATATCAGTGATCAAGCTTTTGGTGTATTAGCAAAGCTGCAAGTCGAAGCTACTCGATTACGAAATGTCTCTAATGAATACTATATTCAGATTATATTTCACATTTTTGGTGGTGGTAGAGATAGATGCAAAAGAGATATGAGAAGAGCAAAACGGTATAATGAAGCTATTAAAGCTATTAAAGGCGTTATCTGGCCATTAGTATCATTTCGATTATTATTACCGTTGATCAGCTTAAGTCAGACAACAAGTCGATTAGATGAATTAAAGGATGTGCATCCAGATAGAGTACTTAAGCCACCAGATTCGATTACACTGCAAGAGCGCATCACACCTACCAAAGAAACATTGGAAAGCTTTCATGATAGTCTAACAGTTATGCTTCGTCTAGGAAAAATCTTGAAAAATCATAAAAAATCATTAAGCGAATTCCCTGATGATTGGATAGATATTGATCGTATGGTAACTGCAGGAAATCTGCACATTCAGCGAGAATTAAAGCTTATTATTAAGGTAGCCATGTACACAGACAATACAGACGGCCTCAAACTATTATCATATTATGGATTTTTGGTCAGATGTTCAATAATTTGGGATGGGCTCAAGACAGTAGTAGAAAAGTTAAGTCCTTTAAATGGCTCACTAAGTCGTGCATCAAGTATGGGTATTGGAACACCTTTACCGAACCGAGAATTTATGCATCCAGCTGAATAATCGTCAGGCTAACCCCTTTCTCCTTTTATAAAATGTATTTGTACTGTAAATAATTTTGGTATTTGTTTCAACATATAGTATATTATTTAAGCTGCTCGTAATTAATAAAGTAGCATTATATTTGATCTGCGGAAACGTCAAATTTGAGTAATGACACCATTTATGATCTAAATTCATTTATTTCTTGTGCACATGGCGGTGGTGGTGAAACATATTTAAATCCCGACAATTTTGTCTTGGTTTAGTTACGTTTTATCGAGCTTTTATATACACTAAATAGCAAGTAATTAAGCATTTTAACGTTCTAAAACAAAGAATGCCTCGTGTGTATTTATCTGAGGGAGATTGACTCTGAATAGCTGCATTAAATGTTCAAAGCCACATACTATTATTAAAAAGTATCATAAAATCTTAAAGCACTTGTTAAAAAAAAAAGGATCATCTTTTTTCTTATTTATTAGTTGCCCAATTCATTGAATTTACAAAAAAAAAAGTGTCTACATTTACTCCAGATATCAGGCTTTTAATCAATTTTTTTTTTTTGTGTTCAAACTACTTTTAAAAGCATGAAAAAACTTCTGAAACAAAAGTGAAACCTATAGTTTTCTTGATGCAGTAAAAGTTTTAATGTTCAAATCGCATCTCATTTCTGATCTGAAGCAAAGAATTTTTTTCTCGGTGATTTGCCTTAATTGCGGTTGTCAAACCATACTTTTATATATGAGCATTGATTGGCTTGTTCGATTCTTTTGAACCTTTTTACTTTTCAATTTTGACAGCCATACAGTGACTGTTTGAAAAAGTTTTCCTATCATATTAAAACGATGAACCAAATGAAAAATTTTCTTTTCCATAGTTGCTCTTTATTAAACCTTTTAAACAATGGTAAGAATTCAATATTTGTATATTGAGTATTGCTATTGAAACTAATTGTTGTTTTTAATATGTTTGTAGTCTGCTCCCGTTAACCCTAAGGCTTTCCCTCTTGCTGATGCTGCTTTGACCAGCACTATTCTTGACTTGGTTCAACAAGCATCTCACTACAAGCAACTCAAGAAGGGTGCTAATGAGGCTACTAAGACTCTTAACAGAGGTATCTCCGAATTCATTGTCATGGCTGGTAAGTAACATCTTTTTTGGGAAATGGAAGTTTAGTAAAATGTTTATTAATTACTTTTTTTTCTGTAATAGCTGATACCGAGCCTTTGGAAATCCTTCTCCATCTTCCTCTTTTGTGTGAAGATAAGAACGTTCCTTACGTCTTTGTTCCTTCCAAGACCGCTTTGGGTCGTGCCTGTGGTGTTTCTCGTTCCGTCATTTCTGCTTCCATCACTACCAACGAAGCCTCTGACTTGAAGCCTCAAATTTTGAACATCAAGACTCAAATCGAGAAGCTTCTTATCTAAATTTATAAACACCCCCACAATATTATATATTATCTAATCATCCAAGTCGAATTTTTCTTGATGATCATGGTTGGTGCTGAGGGCGTTTTATAATTTTTTTTATCCAATTCTATTTTCCATTACATTGTTCAAATGATGCACTGGCAGTGAAAGAAAAGTTTTATTTTGTGTTTTTATCCCTTGTACATCTGTCAATGTAAATAGCATTTAAAATAAACAAACCTCTTTTTATTTCCAAAGAAAAAAAAAAAGCATGTACAAGTATTATGCTATGCTTTACGTTAATCCCTGATCTTCAAATCATAGCAGAAACAAAAAGAACTAGATAAGTTGTATATTCATACATATAAACAAATATAAAGTAAGACTACTTTTTGTTTGTCGATCCCTGCAGTCATACACCGCCCTTCTTCTTTTTCTTCTTCTAGCTTATGCTACTGATGTTGTTGCTATTATTCTCTTTACTTTTTACATCATGTCTCGCCCCTGTGTACAGTCATAGACATGTTTTAGGGGATTTTCTTTAATATAAATACATGTTAATTTTTTCTTGATTTCTTTTATCGGTCTAGTCTTCCTTCTCTTTTTCTTAACATCTCATAAAAAATGAAGTCCACATTTGCTTTATCTTTAGCTCTTGCTATTTCTTTTCAACAATTGGCTTTTGCTCAACAAGGTAAGTAACCATTGTATTGTTTTTGTTGTCAATTATGTTACTAAGATTGATCTGATTTAGATGAGCAAGATGTGCCAGCCGTGCCAACATTGCCCGCTCCTGTTACTGATATTTATTGGTGGAAAACTCTTTTAACTGGCGATGAGATCAACAATTACTTGACTGGCCCTGCAACTGAAGCTGCTACTGCCGCTGCAACTGCTACTGCTACTCAAGAAACTGCTACTGCTACTCAAGAAACTGCTACTGCTACTCAAGAAACTGCTACTGCTACTCAAGAAACTGCTACTGTTACTCAAGAAACTGCTATTGCAAGCGCTTCTGCTAGTGAATCGGCTAGTGAATCGGCTAGTGAATCGGCTGCTTCAGTTACAGAAAGTGTAATTTCATCTGCTGCTTCGGATGTTGCTTCATTATCATCTGCTGTATCAGAAACTCTTTCATCTATAGCATCTGAAGGTAAACAAAAAAAAAAAAAAAAAAAAAAATCAAAAAAAAAGTGTTCTAGATTTATATTCAAGTTCTCCTTACTTACCTTTACTCTAACCCCTTGAATAATTATATAGCTTCGGTTGCCCCTTCTTCCATCGCAGCTTGGTCAAGCAGTGCATCTGTTTATTATTCTTCTTCTACTGGAGTTCCTGTTGTATCAGCTAGTTCTATTTCTCCTAGACCTAGTGGATCAATCATTCCTCCTTCAACCACCAGTAATTCAGTAACTACTTCTATTGGTAACCATATGATTGCTGATATGGGTAAAATGATTCTCTCGGTAACAGTTGCGGCTATATTTGGAAACATGTTAAATTAAGAAGAAATCTCCCTTTCCTTTCCTCTTTTCTTATTTTATTTTGTTCTCCTTTAATTTTTTTTTTTTTTGAAATTGATATATTATATATAATCATAATAATAGCAGTTAACTGTTTTACATGGCTAGTTAAATAGTAATAAAAACCAAATAGTTTAAATATAAAAATTATTCAATTTGTAATACCTTTCGTTCTTAAATTGATGGGCGATCTATAAATAATGAAAGGGAGAGAAAATAACTGTCTTTTTGGTGATACACATCTCTTTCTTCTTTCTTTCTTTCTTTCTTTCTTTTTTTCTAAAATAAAATAAAAAATGAAATTTTTCACTGTTGCTTCAGGCATTATTTTGGCCGCTTCAACTGTAGCAGCACAATTAACTGCTCCTATGCAAAACTATAATGTTAGTAGTCCCGTTTCTAATGGTCCCTATGTTGTAGGTCAAATCTTACCTTGTACTATTCAGCTCTTTGAAAATGTCATGTCAGGTACCGTATTCAATGAATTATAGAACACAATTGCAAAGATATCAACAATTTTTTATAGATATTGCTCTTTCTATTTCACTTGATTCTTCTGTCGCTGGTAGCAATGTCAGTTACCCTATTGCTGCTTCGGTTGATGTTTCAAAGACAACAGCCAGCGCTAAACAAAATGGTAACATTACTTACTATGAACATTCTGTAAATTATAATATCCCCACCACTGTCACTCCTGGTACATACAATGTTGTGTTTATGGATTCCAAGACAAATACTCATCTTGATGTACCAATTAATGTACTGCCTGCTGCTTCTGCTTCTGTTATAAAATCTGCAGCTTCAACTGGTGCTGCTGCTGCTACATCTACCTCTGCAGGTTCTATCTTTAAAGATAGTGGTAATGGTGTTGCAGCCATGTCTCCTTCAAAGACAATTATTTCCCTTGCTTGTGTTGCTGTTTTAGCTTATATGCTTTAAGAATAATTATGTAGTGGGCCCCATCATTTTCTTTCTACACGTGCATCAGCAAAATGTAATTTCTTTGTTCAACATTCAAATAATAATAATTACTTCTTTTATTTTATTTCTTACTTCGTTGGTATCCTTTAATTATTGTAGTTCCAACTTATTTATTTCCTTTTTTTAACCCTATATAACCATTCTATTCTATACATTTTGATCGTAATAAAAGAAAACTATACGCTATCTTTTCATGAGAATAAATTCTACATGCAAACAAAAAGTCAATTTATCACATATAAAAATCTTACATTCAATTGGTCTTGGAACCAAGTTACACATCTCGATTTATTTTGTCACACATACGACTAAACAGAATCAACAGGTTTTATTTTAAAATCAAATACCTAAAACATCTAATTGTAATAAATATAGATTTCTAACTGAAATGCCTATAATGAGAAATATCTTGTAATATACAGTATATTATCATTATGTAACTATTTAAAAATGACAAGCTAGCGCAGCAGATCAAATATCTCTTACAGATCTATCAACAGATCATCGGTACATGATGTATGTTTTCTTGTATATTTAGGGGTAAAAATAAAAAGTTAAAATGCCTAAAAAGTTGATCTTCATCCCACATTAGTGAATATGATCTTCTTTCTATAATGTATTATAATCATGCACGGTTATTCACAACAACAACTCTATAAAAGTACTATATCTGTAGACAGATACATACACATACTGGCTTACTTAGTTGTCTTTTATATATAAGTAAAGTACACAAAATATGCACAATAACAGATGATACATATTATCTTCAACTCAAGTAGTTATTGGCAATCACAAAAATGTGTATATTTGCAGTACAAATAGATATTTATGTTTTTAAATAGATAAGTTTTGGTGTTATACAAGAAATTGAGAAATAAATAGACATATAACTTTGTGCAACATGACACCAACCAACAGGCAGTTTACATGCCGACCTTTGGAAAATCTATCATTCCGTACGAATGCTGCAAATTTTTAAATTTATATCATTTAAAGATTGTACCTAGTTACTTAAGTTTTTGAGAAGTGCCTTCAATATCACAAATTAACCTTGACAACAATTAGGATGAATAATAGTTTTTGATGCATTATTAGCATCTGTATCTTTTTTTTTTTTTTGCTCGTTAAAATCTGACATTTACCTACTTATTTTAATTTTTTGCTATATATAATTAATACTCTGGCTTCATGAAATCACTACTACTGGAAACAGTCTATAAAATCAAACTAGTCCATTAAAAAAACAAATCGTAACATCCATAATAAACCAATGTTTAGATGTTATATTTTAGATATATGTACAAGAATTTCTTATTTTTCCTAAATAAAACTATTTGTTATGTCAATAACTATATCAAGGCTGCATATCCAATGTTCCAGTCTATAATCGGTGTTATAGTAAATTAAAGAGAGCCCACATGATATTCATTATGCTTTTAGGAGAGTAAATCTAGTAGTAGTTATAATAAAAGTATATAAATATATAAATACATCCTCTGGATGTATCGTTGGAAAAATTATTGTATTTTAGCATGCTTATTTCTGTTGTCCCTTTTTGAAATTTTATATTTCCTCCAAAATGAAACAAAGTAGGAGAAATGTCAAAGCATTAGATTCATTTATATATTTTTTAAATTGTAAAAGGATACATATATTATATTGCTGGGTGGGCTTTCTTTTTCATAAAATCACTGGTTATCATAACATTATGTAAATGATGCAACAATTTATTCATACCAACTATACCAATGTTCATGTAGAGTAGCAGTTTACTTGGATCAGTATTCGTAGAGATTGCATTTTTAACTGTTTTCGATAAAGTATGCAGTAAACTATAGGTACATTTTGGCAATATTTTTCTCCACACACAATAGATTACGAAATTTGCTCATTGGGATTACCGTGAAGGAGTGAACAGGACATGTACTTGTTCCCATATAAAGTTGAAAGTTATTTGAATTGAGATTCGTCGAGATGCAAATTTTTTTATTGCTTTTTTATGGTTGTAGGTAGTAAGTAATAGATTTCAAATAGTTTTCACCTAAATTTGAGTCAAATCGCATCACATTTTCAAAAGGGATGCATCTTTCCTCTATAGGCTACTGATTATTGATATCTTTTTAAAAATAAAATTAAAACCACAATATACAGTAAGTGCACTAGCTCAGTATTGACTAAAATTCGCCTGAAATCTGTTAAAAAAATTGAGAACCAAAATTGAGGTGATAATTTTTCGCTGCCACAAGATAGATTCACTTGAAAGCTACCTATCTATTTTTTTTCACTAATTTTTTTTGGTTTTTTGTCGGGATAATCAAAATAATAGCTTACATTACAGCTTGAAACTTGAAACCATTGATAGCTAAGTTCAAAAATTGATCAGACAAATCAATCAAAAAATAATGCAAAAGAACAAAATTGTCTAATGGCTCATGAATTGCAAAGTTGAATCAAGGTATTGAATAATTTTTGCAAAAGTTTCGTTTCTACAATTTACCGAAATAAAACTTCAACAAATGTTTTAAATAAAATTTTACGTAAAATGCGATTAGACTTTGAAGGTTGTTTAAAATTGCGCACCAATTTTTATAATTATGTTTTAAATGTAAGTATTTAAAGAAATACACAACAAAATTATTCATCATTCTAACAATTGTTTAACCTTTTAGCTATATTTTTCGTAGAAAAAATAAGATTTCTGCTACATTCTGGCCTCCCGGATGAGTTTTTGAGAGCATCAATACTCTCGTATGAGTACATGTTTTCTTAATAAATGGATGTGCTCATCCAGCTAGGATAAAGCCAAGGATGTGCTCACGCGAGTACATATAAAAAATGCCTTATATGAGCACATCCATAGTCTTATATGCGCACATCCATAGGCTTAAATGGTCATATACTTTGCAGGAAAAATTGTCCCAAAATGTGCTTAAAATGAGCTCATGGATAATAAAAAATGAACTCAAAAATATTAAAAAATGGGAAAAATAACACTTGAAATGCTATGGTTTTATTGTTTTATTCCATAAAATTATAACGATAAGCGATCTCTTATACAGTATTTGCATTCAATGCATTATTTGAAAGCTCTTTACTTACCCTCTAGTTGACATACTGTAAGTTACTGGTCAGTATATCTAGCACAGTGCACAGACAACATAGTAGCTAGAAACAGGAGATTTTGCAAAACACTGGTATAGTTTTTTCCCTCACTTTATATAAAATACACTAGAAACGAACAAAAAAATTAATTCTCAATAGAAGATTATATGTTTTATTCCATATCGCCTTCTATAAATCTATATCCACATCTGATAGACAAGATACCATGATTGTGGCTTGAGAAAGTCCATAGTATATAACCGATACTTTGGAAGGAAGTATCAACTACGGATATTCTTCTACTTTTCCACGTGGTTCAAAAGCATAATTAACTCACATCAAACTCAATATTAATAGGCGGTGCTATTAATATAGTTATTAGATCTCCAGGCACGGACCTTCCATCAATAAATTAAACAAGAACAAGACAAATACTAAATATGAAACATGTCAACTAGTAAAAGCACTCAACATAATGTTTTCTTGAATTATTAAACCAATATGGATAAATACATATCATATTAATCTAGTATTGGTTCTATAGTCATATTCTCAGTAGTAAATAATGAACTGATATAAAAGACCCATACTTTTATATCTTAATAAACTTCCGACTTCTTTTAGTTTTTAAGTACAGTTGGAAAAGCTGATACATTATTGTCTTTTTAAATTGTACTTTTATTTATAAACTTTAAGAATGATTCATATTCACAAGAACAGTTTATCGACATACTCTTAGGTCTCACAATATCACGGCATAATAGTAGTTCATATTTTTATTGGAATTGGCAATAGCATATTTTATATATATTTGAAATTCACTTTTTAGATAAAAAGTATGTATGATCAATAATTAAAGTTTTGTTAATAAATTTTGTTAAAATCTACAATGGCGGATTAGTCCCCTACTATAGTTCCAACTTTTTTGTTCGAACTCAAAATTTGGGATGAGTGAATACTGTAGTAAATAACGCAGTTGTTTACTAAAACAAAAAAATATACAAAAATAAATGCTGTAAAGTTATAATAACAATCAACTAACGTTTTATTACGAAAGATTTTTGAAGATTTAAAATAATTGAAAAAGTATGAGGGTATTTATAGTAATTTATAGAATATGTAAATTATTCAGTATACCATCAGACTTGAATGGGGTAATTTTCTAGCTTTGAGGTATTGATATTGATATAATAGCTTAAGGGATAAGTCATGAAAAGCATCGACCATGAAGCGTTGTATGTCAAGTGTGGCAATATGGGTCGAGAGCTATTTGTGAATAAATCTTATTCATAGAAAGAATAATAATAAAGACTAACAACATTTATTATGGAGAACTCAGACTTTATTATTAGAAGAACTAGTGGTTAAAGAAAGAACCAACAAGAGTTTCAAGGCCTTGGTTTAAAAGACTATTTATACCAAATACATTTCAATATAAGTTAGAAATGGGATTGGCTCTAAAATGGCTTGCAGTAAATAACGAAGTTGTTTACTAAAATAAAAAAATATAAAAATAAAAGCGGTAGAAATACAATTATAATCAGCTAAAGTTTTATTACAAAAGATTTCTGAAGATTAAATATAATTGAAAAAGTATGAGGGTATTTATAGTGATTTAGAGAACTTGTATACCATCAGACTTGAATGGAGTAATCTTCTAATTTTGAGTTGTTGTTACTAATATTATATTGAAAGGATAAATCATGCAAAGCATCGACCATAATGGGTTATATGTCAAGTACGACAATGTGGGCCATTTGGGAGCTATTGGCTATATCTATTTAGGTAACCTTGATTTTAAGGTGTGAATTCTAAAGTGTGCTTGAAATGTTATTCATTGGTAGTGTAACTATGACACAGGGGAATGGTTGATTAAACCTAATATCTTTGATATTATTATTTATTGAATTAAGTAAAATACTTCTTGGTATATATGTCATTTGTGTAATCGATTGCACTGTGATCAAGGGTGCTATCGTTCACACGACATGTATTGGTTCAAAAGTATTTTGTATTTTCGCATGCGTTTGTTATTGTGTTCACTTTGAGTATCTCTTTATTATTGCTGCACTTTAATATTTCAAGTGGCATGAACTCTGTGAGTGATACTTGTAAGTTCACTTTGAGTGTCTGTTTATTATTGCTGCACTTTAATATTTCAAGTGGCATGAACTCTGTGAGTGATACTTGTAAATTAAGTTATTTTATGATTATCAAGCTTTTAGTATGTAATTCCACTGCATGGCTGTTTAGCATCCTCGAAAATCGGCATGGACACTATGGGAAAAAACGCGAAATTGGCAATTTTAAAATTTGCACTTATTTATTTTTTATGTAAAATTATTATAAAGTTTTATCTTCTTCCCAGTTTAATCTTCATATAAAACAGTTCTTGCAGCGAATATTAAGATATTTTTTCAAAAAAGTTGTAGTTTATACCTCATTTTACACCTTTTTTCCGGTAGTGGGGCCATTTGGGAGCTATTGACTATAGCCATATTACAAGGGAGTATTTGACCAAGGTTAATATCTTTGTTATTATTATCTATTGGATTTGATAAAATACTTCTTGGTATAATATATGCCATTTGTGTAATTAATTGCATTGCGATCAAGAGTTTCTATTATTCACACGACATATATTGGATTAAAAGTGTTGCGCCCACAGCTTATTATGATAATTTGGAAGATAATAAACCTTTGGATTTGTAACCCTTATTGGGAATAGGAGAACTAATTAATTTATGACAACATCCTTAATTTATTCCTAATAATCTAATAAAGAATGACCCTAGAGTGAGGGATATATTCGATAAATGTCAGGTATACGTAATAGGCAGGAATCAAATATATGCTATGTTATAATAGTAAATAAATACTGATCTAATGCATAGTTATAAAACATAGAATTTGTATATAGATAGGACAAATTATTGATATTAAATAAAGATGATTCTCTTTAGTTTTTGTGTGTGATTTAATTTAACCAGTTTCTCTATTAAATTATATATTTTTCTGCAACAATATTTATCTTAAATCTTGTGGTAATTCAAAAAGTATTTTGTATTTTTAGCATGCGTTTGTTATTCTGTTCAATTTAAGTTTTTGTTTATTGTTGCTACACTTTTATATTTCAAATGTTATGAACTCTGTGGTTAATACTTGCAAATTGAATTATTTTTTTATAACTATCAAGCTTTTAGTATGTAATTCCACTTCAAAAACCCATAAAAACAGGAAGGTACTTTATTAGTACACATTTTTAAGGACATCTCTATAAAAAATTAACATTTTGAAAAGAACTAAATTGCATCTGATAGAGCTCAACGAGGTCTCTGATATTAATACAAAACAACTGTTGCACAATTTAACGAATGTATTGAATTTGATACAAAATATCCGAAAAAAGGGGTTTTAAGAAAAAATGAAACAATTTTTTTGTACTTATAATATGTTATGAAGCACTTCAAAACAAGTGAGTTTCGTAGTAAAAAGTATTGACATACTTTAACTTAATTTTTGTAGAGATATTACAGATCAAAGTTTTAATTTTTAGTAATGAATTATTGGTAAAAATCTGAAACATTAGCACTAAAAACGTTATATCAACTTCAAAAAATAGGTTATTTTTGAATACGCATTTTTGGATTAAAGCTAATTATCTCAGGCACATTGACGTATAATTTTTTTTTGGTGTTGTTTAGTGAAAAAAAAAGTAAAACAGGGATGAAAAGTGAGACCCAGTTTTCAAAGAGAAATTAGTTAATTCCAAGTGCTTTTTAGGATTTTGTGAAGATACAGAATAAATTTAGGGATGGGTATTGTAATGCGACTAGTTTATAACTGTTTAGTAGTTTCTAGGGTAAACCCAACAAGCGTTTAGTATGAGGTTATCTATAGGAAAGAGGGGGCGCTCCGATGATGAAGATCGAAAATTATGACAAATATTTGAAAATTCAAAATTTTCTCGAGCAGGTACCTACAAAAAAACTCCTCCCCGTAATGAAAGTATCAGTCTGCAGATCGTCAAGTATGGCGTGTAGCAAAGCAAAAATGTAATTTTACAAACGAATATTGTAGTACTTACACTATCCCGTCCATTTAATATCGCTTGCATGCGATTTACCATTTTTTTGTATTACCATTTCCATTAGCAAGTAGAGTTAGCAACATTTCCGTTATCGAGCTTAGTTCATCTAGATAAACATCATAAAACAGGCCTACATCAACTCTGTTCTTGACCAGAAAGGCCGAGTAGATATTAATTTGAGATGGTGATATTTTCAACCAGTTTATAGAAATTTTTTTGTAATTATAATTATGCATTAATGATGACTAGAGCTGTTATGGAGACTACAATTCAAAAGGCATTTTCCTCAAACTGGGATGTATGCTACTCGCTTAATCCATCTTTCTCCTCTTTTATATATATATATATATATATTAAACTGAGAACGTACACGATTATCAAATTACTATTAATGATAAAACCCTCTCCCCAAAACATACGCAAAATCCATTAACACAAAATTGATTTGAAATATTTTTTCATAATCTAAAAAGTAAGGTTATACTGTATTTTCTGTATTTTTTTAATGATGTATACAAATAATCGCTATGTTGTGTAAAATGTGAGGTTTCGAAGATTTGATCTTGTTAATAAATTATATATATAAAACTGTTTAATCCTTAGTAGGATAAACCCATTGACCCTTAGGAATAGGAGCTTCGAGAGGCTCCCAAGCCTTCCATTCTTCAATCTTTGCAACCATCTTTAATTCCTCTTCGGCTTGAATAATGACTTCCTCAATTTGACCAACATTAATCTTTGATTCAATCTCTTCAATGTTTTCGGTAGATTCGACAATAGATAAACGTTGTTGAGTTAAGGACTCTGTAGCTTGTCTGTAAATAGCAGTGCTGGGAATGCGAGTTAATGCCTCAAGTGTGGTGTTGTAGGTTTGGATCAAGTGAGGACGAGGATTTTGGTGAACGGGAATCCCGGCAATACGAGTGGAGACCTATATTCATTGATTAAAAAATGTCAAACAATAGCTATAGTTAGTTTACCTTGGTGACAGCTTGGAAAAGGGGGCGGTTGAAAAGCATAATTAATATAATGTAAGTTTGAAGGGAAACAATTTGAAAAACACAATCAAAGAGGTTTTATTTTTCAGGTCGTCGAATATTGGCTAACCCTGCAAAAATCTAACTGTCTAATCTACGTCACTCTAAGGGATTGTAAGGATTAAGCAGCCTATCATTGACAGGATTGGCGGTAAAACGATTATCTATGGTAAATGTATCATTTTGCATTTGTATGAAAAATACTTTAGTCTTGATCAAGTAGCAACATCAAACTTTTAAAATTCAAGACAACATTCACTCTTAAAGAGCTTGTAGACACACATCGCTCTAAAATTTGAGAACGTAATAAATGATTCGACTAGAATATTATCAACTTATAAACAGCACATCATATATTATTTATGGCCGCTTTAATTTCACACAGATATTGTATTTCCACATCAAAATTGTAATATCCAAGACATTGCTTCTCAAGATTTTTATCATGTTGTCGGATTCAAAACCACACGAAATGCTTATATACATTTATTAGTGTACTTGTTTACTTGTAATTTTTATGAAAACAGTTTTTTAAGATCATTTCGATCAATTTTTTTTGATCCTGATGATTCTTTAGTTTGAGCACCCGCTAGCTATTTCCTGAAAGTATCTAGTATTCGATCTATCAGCTTAAAGCGTTTTAATTCATAGCATCAGAATTAAAAACTGTGCAATATTTGAGCAGCTATTCAATCTAGACGCTTATAAGGCCAAAATTTGAATAATATTTGAATATAATCATTTGATACACCAAAAAGAGACAATTTGCCAATTAATTTTTGTACATTTATCATATAAAGACGACTCTTTAAGCTCTGTATTTATTAGGAATAACTCCTTCTGCATTTTTACTACTTGATCTTTTATCTTTGACAATATGCTCAGCATTTTTTAAAAATGTCTTACTTTTTTTATCATTTTGTGCTGATGGTAATGATGCTTCCTTTTTGATTTCCTGTTCCAATTTCTCCTCTTTTGCAGAAATAGATGGCAGTTTCGCTGTAATGTATTCATCTAGAGAAATAAAACGATCCTTGTTCATGTCCATTTCCTCATATACGCGATCAATAATAAGTTTGATATGGCTTGTATTGGGGTCAATGTCTCTTTCCAAGCCGTACATGGATTGAAGTTCCTTTTCGTCCCAAAAGCCATCACCATCTAAATCATGCAATTTGAAGAATGTAACTTCATCAGTTACTTCAATTCGATGAGCTTCATTCATATGTCTGCAATTTTATTATGATAAATACGATAGTATCTAGCAATACAAAATAATATACTTACTGTTGTTCAAATTTACCTTGAACATTTCCAGAAACCAAGATAGCTGCAGCAAATATTATTGATAAAATAATTGATTTTTTAAAATACATTTTATTTCAAAATAAGGAAGAAACAGAAAGACAAAATATGATCACTAGTAGCTTTATTAGGGGAGAAGTATATTGTTATTAATAACAATGAAAATTAAGGGGATGGCCAATCATTGATTTACACAACGTCTACTTTATTTATCGCATATCAGCATATAATTTACGAAGTTTGGGATCGAATTTCTTCCCTCCTCTGCCTCTACGTCTACCACCAAATCGTGCCCTTACATTTTTTCTTGCAAATCTATTAGAATATAGCATATTAACGACATAGTATTGAAGTATTCATTTACTGTTTATTACCTTGTAGCTAGTAGATTTTCGACCTCATCATCACACATAATGCAACCTATCATTGGCTCTCTATTTTGGTTTTCACGAAATTCTACTTTGAGCATAACAGATCCACAACCACAAACATTCTTTTGAATAATAACATCTATAAAAAATATTAGCACCTGAAAAACCATTAAATGGAGATTTATAAATTTACTTTTGACTGTATCAACGAATGATGATACAATATTGCATTCATTACAACTTAATTTCCATCGAGGAGCTGATGTTGCGTCCAAAATGAGTGACCCTTTGCATGGATCAATTTCGCTCTCTGTTTCAGGACATGGACATACTGCATTTGTTACCATTGAATGAGGACAGGTAGGATGTGGGCAGTGATTACAAGCCATACCTATTCAAATTTTCAGTATTAAATTCAGCAATACAATGTTTGATATTTACCCTTCTTAAAGTTTTCAAAAGGTGGGTTGTTATAGCAACAAGGGCAAATAGGATATCCCGTACCCTTTGATCCAGTAGAATATAAGACAAGCTCGAAATCATCTAGAGGCTACGTAGGAATTAAGATATGACTTAACCTATTACTAATCAAATACGTACACATCGAAGTTCCTTGTATAATTTGATATGGCCATTCAGAGGCAAAGAGTATGTCTCATCACAAGTGGCACAATGTAGCCTATTAGGCTTCAATGAAATATATTTCATGTATCTATGTCAATTATTAGTATTGTGCCAGAGCTCTTACCTTGGAATTAGATTACCTTTTACATTTACCACATTTAGATAAAGGCCTTCCAGTTGCAGCAAGAGGAGAAAATGTAGCTTCAAAAAGCTCATCCATGGCTTCAATCTGTAATTAATTATATTTCAGTGCACGGATTTATATAGAAAACATCATCATTTACCTGCTTTGTGAAGTATGCAAATTTTTTTGCAAACATTTTTAAAAAATATTGGAGAACTTCACCATGAGCTGCTTTACCAGACGCAATAAGATTCAATTGTTGTTCGACATCTGATCTCATAGTAGGCAACGAAAGCTCAGGATCAATTTTTTCTATATGTAAATTGTTAATATATCATAAAAAGCAACGGAACTTTTTCTTTGTACATACGATATCTAAAAACATAGTGTTAATCAAAATAAAAAAGAGAGCCAGTTTTTATTAACTCACCCATGAATCAGTACAATACCAAGGTTTGTTGGTATCAACTTTCTTCCTGATCCAGAAACTTGCACATAATTTCTTTGACAGATATTGTTGATATGAGTAGGAATAGAAGCATCTGTTCCAATACCGTTATGCTCCATCAAGCCAATCAATTCTGCTTCTGTTAAATAATCTGGTGGGCTGGTTTTTCCTTCTGTCAAATTGACAGATGTAATATTTAAAATTTCAGCTTGCTTAAAATCAGGAATATATTCATCAGCCTTGGTTATCCAATGCATGACAGATGAAAACCCGGGTGAGGTCACTTTGGTGCCCTTGCATTCAAATTCTTCACTACCAACGCCAAATATGACATTTGTACTCGTATATTTCAATCCAGGACTAATTGAACCAATAAATGTGCGAACAATAAAATCGTACAATCTCCAAGAATCGCCTCCTAATTCTCCTTCTCTGGCAAGACTTGTTGGGGTGCTAAATTACATTGGTTAATGAATCAGAATGAATACAACATGGAATAAAATGATTTTTTACATTGGAGGATGATCGCCACTATCGGTTCCACCTGAAGGCCTTTCATATCCATTACTCAATAAATCCTTACAGAAATGACCCCATTCTGGATGGCTAGATTGTTCTCGAAGTACGCTATCAAGATCGAAATTCTCGGGATATTTGGAAGTCTCAGTACGAGGATATGAGATGTAACCTTGTGTATATAAGCGTTCTGCTATACTCATCTAATGGAAAATGTATTAGTACTCCCGGTTGACTAATACAAGGTATTTGAAGATACGTACACATTCACTTGGACTGATACCAAGACCAGAAGAACAATATTTCAACATCTCTACCTAATTGATTACACAAACATCAATAAAAATTCATGTTTTGATATCCCAAAACTCACAGTATTCAACGCATGAGGTCTAGATTTTGATTTCTTCTGGACATTAATTCTCAAAACTCTACAAAATAACGTAAATTAGCAATAATATTCAATTCTATCCTAGCTTTTACTTACTTTGCACCTGTTGATTTGGAATCAGTTACTAAATTTACAAACATAGTGCCTACTTGTCTGTCAAATACTCGTTCCCTAAGCCAGGATAACTTTATAGGAACATCAGATTTGGTAACTGTAGTCGAGACAGACCAAAAAGGCTCTGGTTGAAATCCTTGAATGCGATCATGACGTTCAACGCAGAAAGAGAGAGTTGGTGTTTGACAGGGTCCATAACTAATGACAGTAGAATCTAAATCACCATATTTGCCTTGAAAAAATCGAGTCTGGAATCGAGTAAATGCCACGCCGACCTTTAAATCTAGTTCTTGACGAGCATCCACCGCTATTTGCATTAAATTTCGTTATTAAAAACCGCCAAATTAAATATACAATTATCCTCTAAATCCTTACCTCTTGCTTCGTTTTCATTAGGTACACCAAGATTGTTCATAGCTCGACGGACATCCTCCTTAGTGATAGCTATACACATTAACCATAAGCTCTTTTTTTCAATCTTTTGTCAATATTTAATTCAATAATGATGCCGTACCTGAAAATTTTGCTCTCAAAACGTTTTTCATCTTATTTCCATTTTGAGGATGTTTCATATAAGGCAAACAATTCTCAATGACTTCAAAGCAGATGTTTTCGCCCTCTCTGTCACAATCCAACCATAATACTAAATAATCCATTCCTTTTGCAGCAGATTGTAAATGATGGCCAAGGCGCATTTTAGGATTCGATTCTGATTTAATTGTCTTGGCTTCAAACAATTTTAATGGGTCAATATCCCATGAATTAAATTCCTTTGTGAAGTCTAAGCTATATACATGTCCAGTGACGGATGTGAAATGAAATTCTGCTGGTTCATTTTGAAAAGTTCCTTTCCATTCGTGAACAGGTGTTGTATTTTTATGGGTTGTATACTAAATTTAATTAATCAATTAGCATAGGCTGAATTGTACTTTAGGTGAGAAGTACTTTATTACCTGACCACTTGGAGCCAACAATCGACTAAGAGAGTCGGCTAATGATGGCTTTTCGGCCACCTTTATTTACATGTTAGTTGGTTTTATCACTAAAATATAATTGTATCGAAAACACTACCATAAGAACTTTGCATGGAGACATTTAATGTAAGAATTTGTCAAGAAAACAAACTAATAGATCTACCACGCTCATGCTTTATGTATTTGCAAATTCGCGACATGTAGTCACATGCATACAGGATGGCTAATAGTCAACGAACGTTTTTACTTTCGCAGAAAGTACGAAGTTTTCGTTAGCTCAATCTACGAATCAGACCAACAAATATTGGGGAGAGCCTCACCCAAACAGGTTGATTTACTTCTGCCTTTGAAGGAATCACATGAGGATATTTCAGGTATATCAAAGCGCAGTGCAATAATCATACTGTTTTACTAAAGACTTAGTTGCCCATGTTCATTTCATCCAAAACTTTTCCGCCTTGTCATCATTGACTATGCTGAGCTCTCAATCTCCCCTACTGATATTAAAAGTTTCCTAGAAGAGTAAGTCATAAGAAAAGTAATTGTCATAAAAGAATCGGTTTAATCTAATTGATTTAAGATAATGTAGCAATATTAACGAAGCATTCCTTGACCATGGCTCTTCGCTTAACATTTTATCACGGGTTGACCTTTTGAAAAATAATGATCTGAAAAAACTTGGTTGTTGACATGCCAACGTTAAACGGTTAAAGTAATTATTTTATGCCAATGAATTGTCTGATAATAAAAAAATAATAAAACAAATATCATATGTTCTCTATTAAAAGTTTATTTATTCATTTTAATTTTTAAAGTAGTGCAACGATTCTTAAAAAATGTGTATTGCCATGTATGCTAGATTTGACTGATTCAGTATTTGTCCGGGCGCTATTCCTAACTTACAATAGTTCAAGGAACCCGAAAGCTTCACCAAGAAAGTGAATGTTCTTTTTTATTAACGAAACGAACAAATCAATACAGTGGTAGTAGGTAATAAATTTTTGATTGTTGATACACTTTCAGTTATAGTATGTTGCTTTCAAATGCTATTATTTTTATGTCAATATTTTTTGAATACAAGCATTTTTTCAATTCTCTTATTTTCTCAAGCATTAGAAAAACTGATTTTTTGTTCTGAATTGAAATATATTCTTTTGAAAACAGCTATTAGTTTATGTAAGTAAGATGTGTTATTTATAAATTTACTGCAAATTTAGAGTAGTTTCAAATTTTAATTTTGAACCATAATTTAATTTACAAATCTCCAAAATCATCTGAAACAGCCTCTACAAAATATATAGAAAACCCTCAAAAAAGTGGGCGTTTCCACTTTCCCATTCTCACGATGACTCGGGGACGCTGAAGCTTTATAAATTTGTCGATAATTCCTAGACTCAGCTACCATTGTAATGGGAGCTCATTTGGATATATCTAATGATTTGATCCATTCCATTCTTACTTCAATCCATATATTATACAACTAACATCCATGTAAGAAGTACAATTATCTTGGACCCAATGGAGTGATTGGTAAGAAGGATGTACTAAGAGGTAGGGTTTGGTGTTACTCTAATTGTTATAATTAGTATGTGGTCTATACTTACTATATATTAAGTGTAATTAATATGGGAATAAATAAGTATTTATAATAATAATTGAGATTGTAATTTATTATGATTTATTGAAGAAAAAGATAATATAATGTGAGAATGTGATTGGGATGGTTTAGAACAGATATTTTCACTAAAGTTCTATGTTCTATATGTGTCCTGACATCCGACTATTTATATGTAGTATCTTTTGCAACTGAAACTAAATTCATCCAGTCCATATGTTGTCATGTAATGTAGATCATTACAGTTCAACTTATATAAATAGCTATAACCAATGCAGACTAAATGAACATTAGCAAATTTATCTGTTTCTTCCTCCCCCTTATATCTTTATAATCTCATTCCAAGTAAATATATTTTGTTACTCAATTATCATTGATCATATAACCCATTGATCTATTATCCAATATAATCCAATCATAGGTTTTAATTATATAGTAGTAATAGCGATTACAATTAGTAACACTAACCTCTCCCTCCAATCATAGAATCAAAGTCAATCTTATAATTTACATATTATATATCCCAATTGATGATATCAGTTCCTTGATTTTTATTACAATCTACAGTTTTAGTTGTTTTTATAAAATGTGCAGTAAGCTATAGTAGGTTCACTTTAGCGATGATTGAAATGTCATCAAAAAAATCTGTATAAATAATTTTGCCAAAATATCACACATCTATTAAACATACATCCTTTGGATGTACTTATATGCGCTCATTTTAACTATTACAAGGGGTTTTCACTATCTAAGAATACGATGTAGATCAATACAGATGCATGGATCTGCTATAACATCAATTATAGACTGAGAATTTGAGGCCAATGATGTATATGAACATAACAATGGTTTTCTCGGCACAACAAATTGTCCTTTGATATTATTATGTAGTGCAAGATGTGTATCTACTCTCACGGAAAGCTGGAATTTATTGGAATCAAAATTTGGCAAGATAGAGTTTTTTCATTAGTATTTGGCGGTTATAAAAAGTAGGTCTCAGATGGGTTTCAGTTGGCTTCGAATTTTTTCGCCTTACATTGGGTCAAATTATGTCAAATCTTCAAATTAAATGCATCGTCTATATCTATGGACTGTTGGTGTCTTTCCAAAAATAGAAGATTTATAATATAAAACTATAAGTGCAGTACTGGCTCAACATTGACCAAAATTGACGTAAACCAATTGAAAAAAGTAAACACGTAAATTGAAGTGTAATATTTTGTATTTAAAAAATATTGTTCAGAACATAGGCTGCGTTAGGTGCATCTAGCGCCATATAGTATCAACAATAGTAGAAGTTCTCAAATAAGTATTAGCAGGTTATAATTCTTGGAGTGAAAATAATGATGCTATAATGATGCATTGTAAGTTTATTTCATGTACTTATGTTACATGAAGGCTATGATAAGATTTTGTAGCACGAATTTGTTAGATGAACTAATCACGAATTTGTCCTTGAAATTCGAGTTGGGTTATTTATTTGTAAAGAAGATCTACTCTCAAAATTTAGTCAAGCATGAATACTCTAGATACTTAGCTTGGTGCAATGCTATTACTATCAAAACTGGTTTGGCCAATCTATTATAGAATCTGACACTTATTCCGCACCTCCAAAAAACTATAAGTACCCTGTTCCTTAATGCTTGTTAAAAATTTTATGATCTTTTTCGAAATAAAAATATAGTCAATAAATATATCTATCTTTAACTTTATTTTCTAGTATCTTTATTCTATATTATAAACAGATATAGTAGATTTCATTAAAAATCTCTCTGCCTTTTTTTCTTTTAATAAAGAATAATACTGCTTTTTTCATTGTGATAAGTAAAATAATAACTTCCACTACAGCTTATCACCTATGAGGAGTAAACTATATTAAAGAATCATCCTTTAAGCTATAAAATTAAAGAAGTTATAGATAAATAACAAATGAAATTATTAAAAAGATTTAAATTGTATAACTTTTAAAGGTATTAGCTTTAATGATAGAACTTCAAAATAATAATAACAATAGTAAGAATAATAATAATAATAATAATAACAATAATAAATATTTATATTTATTTATTATTAATTATTTGTTTATTTTTTAATATGAAACATTTAAAGATATATCAATTATTAATAATTATCTTTATTATGGATTAATCCTTCAAGTACGGTAGTTTTGTTGTGTTTCCCTCCTGAAACACCTCAAAAAAGATTTACCTCCATAAATGTTTCTCTAATAGGATCAAGTCAAAGACAATGACTTACTCCGTGCTTCTTTGATGTTAACTTTCTTCTCTGAAAGTTGGCTGTATCCTTTAATGAATTAACATTATAGATAAATCTTTAAGTTGATACATTTTTTTTATATAACTTTTAAGGATTAGTCCTCCATAATGCTTGAGTTCAAAACCGATTTGATGACAAACCGATCAAAAAATAATCCCAAAAACAAAATTGGCTAATGACCCGTGAAGAGTAAAGTAACTCAAACTAACGTATTAAATAACTTTTGAATAGTTTTAAAATCTGCTTTTATTTAAATATTTTTTTAGATAAATGCTTTACATTAAAATTTTCGCAAAATGCGATTGAAGGTTTAGAGGTTTTTTGAATAATATACTACAATTTCTATAAACATAATTCAAATTCAAGCTATAGATACAGTGCTCAGCTAAATTATATATTGAACTAGCTATTGACAAACTTTTTAGCCACATTTTTTGTGAAAAATGTAGTGAAATACTACTAGTCTTTCAATACATCAAATTTATTAAGTAAATCTTTGATTGAGAATCGAAGATTGAATCATTATTATTAAGTTGTATAATTAATATTACGCAAATCATTTAAGAGTCATCAATCACTCCCATATTGCTTTTTTAATATGTTTTTTTTGCCGCAGAGAAAATGAGATTTTTGTCAATTCTTTTTCAAATTGAGAACTTGAAGTAAGGGTAAAATGGTCTTCTTTAGAGCAAAACCAAGGACGTTCTTTTTTATACACTTTTCTATTTATTTCTACAAAAAAATATTATTTTAAAAAGAACTAAAGTGCATCCGATAGAACTCAGAGAGGTCTACGACATGAATATAAAAAAATACTACTTAGTATAATAAAGTTCGTTAAAATTAGTTTGCTGTTTCATTTTGTAACACTTCTCTTTATTTTCATTAAATGATTTAGTACATATTTTTAGCTTGGAAATTAGTATAATCTCCTGGCGTAACAGATGTCAAAAAAAGAAAAAAATGTCCAGAATTTTTTGATACTTAAATATGCTATAAAAGCTTTAAAACAAATAAGTTTAATTATTTGAAAGCGTTCAGTATAGCTTAATTTTTTGCAGAGATACTAAGACATAAAATTATCACTTTTAGCAGTGAATTAATAATAAAATTTGAAACATTTGTGTAGCAAAATATTCTTCCTTCTAGAGATGAAATATTTTTGGAAACTCGTTTTTGGATTAAAGTTGAGCATCTCAGGTGCAATGACATATAATTTTATTTTGCTGTTATTTAATGAAGACATGCTGAGTAGGAATGAAAAGTCGAGTCCAGTTTTTAAGAAAAGGCAGTAAAATTTATTCTGTTTTGAGTCTGCTGAGCGATATAAAAAAGATTTAAAAACGGGCATACAGCATAATGCGTCCAATTCATATTTATTTTACAGTGACAAAGGTACGTTTTAAAGGTTAGGAGTTTTTTAATCCTTTTTTTTAAAAAAAAAATATTTGATATGATGAAATTATCCTTTGGAAAATAATGCTCAACAGCGATAGTATTCAGAGCTAATTAGTTATAGCAATGATCTTATGCATTTTTTACCATGAAGTATTGCATTTCACATGAATGAAAATGCGGTTTGATAAATTGAAACTATTTACACACACATGTCTACGACATAATTTGATTTGAAGTGAGTGATAATTGATTATAATTTATTTAACACTATATACATGAAGAGGAATATGTTATATTTGACGACATATTAATAAGAAATTTAGGACCTGTATTTTATATGTGTCAGTTACCCCACTTTTATATAGAAAACACACTACAATAAATGAATTTTAACAATAGCAAAGTTTTAAAAATGTGATATATGCATTCCACTTTTTTGAACGCTAAAATTGGAACAATTAATTGTATTTTATTTGAAAACAAATGTGTAATCAAAAAGGTTTTTTCAAGTTTGAGTAAGTATGGATTACGCTTCCAATATCTGAAAGTTAAAAATAACCAGTAAAGATTTTTACAACGAATAAATTTGTATAATGAGGGAATATTTCAGAAGGTCAAATTGTAAACGAATATACTTGTAGTGAAATAAAAATGACAAATTTGGAAAAACATATATGATACCAATATAAAAACATATGTCTATGTACTCCAGTTTTTATACATATATTGCTTCATAAGATGTGAAAGCCAGGAGGAGAGATGCATATATAGTGATTGATAGGCTGCATATTTGATTATAAGTGCTATGCAAATTTTGATACTCTTATATTCTGGTCGTAGTTGCATGAAATCTACCTATATATTCCACTAAACTATATATACTGAACTCTTTGAAATCTAATGTCTGTTGATTTGTCCAAGCATATAAATGTGTAATCCCGTGAGCAAGCATGTTTGCGTCAATATCCCAAGTCTAATCATTAAAAGTTCAGAGTCATTATGATTTGTGCTATCATATCTATTAGTTCAATAAAAGGAAAATAAAGTGTGAGAGATGTGTGTAATAGATCAATATCAGACCTGTTTTTGACTATGCAAAACTTAAATAACCAGCACAAATTATGCGACTATATCAGCCAAAAAAAAAAAAAAAAAAAAAAAAAAAAATATACACGATGAATGTTGATTAGTCATTTTTTATTCTAAATTTTTCAGTAAATTTTAAAGAAATTAGGGCTGCAAGAAGTGTGGCTTGATTTAGAGTTTTGAAACATATTTACACAACAAATATATGCATACTAGACTATTTCATCTTTTTGTGTGAAATATATGCATTTTATCTGGATTGATTTATTGAGTGAGGCTTTTTTTTTTAGTAAAAATTATTATTTTTAAATAACTTATTTTGTCATATGCTTGTGTATATCTTTCAAGAAGTATTGCAAAAAATGAAATTTTGCATAAAAACCAAAAAGAAAAAATGATCCCATGGAGCTATGATTGCGTATGATAATTTTCTTGAGAAACTTTGTCAGGATTGTGTAAAGATTTGGATTTACCAAATATAGAAAAACTCCCTCTTTTCCACTTATCTCAACCGATGCCAATACATGGATGTTTGATGTAAAAATAATTAACAAAATGCTAACGTATGAAATTAGATTTAGATTCCTGATATTTTGTTTTAGTTTGATATAATGTATATGCATAAACTCAATTAAATGAACATGAAACATAATAGTAAATGCTGGAAATCCTGGTATTTTACAATAGGCACGAATTACACTATAAATCAACGCCCCTATCATGTTTTGTTGTGGGGTAAATTGCTGTGTGTGAATTTTTGACATAGTTGCTGATATGCTGATGGAAGGTTGTAAATTGTGTAAAAAAGCTATGAGGTATAATTTTAAAAGAGATGATACATTACTGGTTAAATGAGTCTTTGATGTAATTTATTGCGCTTTTATTTACGCGATTACAATTCAAACAGACAGTTTACATAAATCCACTATTCAGCGGAAGGTTTAAACTCATCAAAATGTTGTACTTCATTTATGCTGGTTGCTGTTGTACTCAAATGACTTTTTTGTATCTAAATAGCCAATCGCAAGTTGATCTCACATGCTTCCATGTTTCCGGATTCCTTTCATTCTTTTCACTATGGGATTTATATTTATGTCAAATGAAATGAAAAAAGAAAAACTCGGAGAGATGCCTATAAAAGACTTTGTCTACAAGGGAAAACGCATTACAGTATGATTTAGCGCGTGAGAAGCAAGAATTTTGATACCTGGGTTTGTGGTTTTTTTTTTACAATTAAAGTTTCCTTCTTAGTGTGTACATTACTGTAATCCAAAAAGGGATGTTTGTGTTCGTGAGTATATAATCTAATTGACACTTTCCTTTAAGTTATTCATTAATGATGCTATATTATACATTTAGTGTTGCAATTAGCTTTTAAATTATATAGTGATCATAGTACATGATAAGATCTTCTCACCCGCCTTGTGAATGACGACGCAATGTCTCTTGTCAAACCAAAATGTTTTATGATTTCTGGAGAGAGAAATCCGTTTTAATATAAATACAGCACTTCTTTTTTGATTCCTTTCCTTCTATTCTTTTTTTTTCTACTATTCAAGAAAAACTCTAAAAAAAGACATTTATAAACTTCTCTGAATTCTATTATTATATTCATGCCTACAATCGAAAGGTTTACAGACGATAAAGCTGCTAGTGTGTATAGTAGTAATAAAGAAGGTGATTTAAGCAGTGACGACGATATTCGATCCGAACATCAAGCACCGTTTGTGAAAACTGAAGCTGAAAAGAAATTGGTCCGCAAAATCAATTTTGCATTGATGCCATTTGTTGGTGCTATTGTATTCATTCAGTTTGTTGATAAATCTACTTTGGGTATTTCTGCTGTATTAGGTATTATTCAAGATACTGGTTTGACTGGTACTCAATATAGTTGGCTTGGTTCTTTCTTTTATCTCGGTTTTATTTGCTTTCAGTTACCTAATAACTATTTCATTCAAAGAATTCCTATTGGTAAATATCTCGGTACATTGCTTGTTCTATGGGGTATCACAATGGGTTGCACTGCTCTCTGTAATAATTTTGCACAATTAGCATCTTTGCGTGTTCTACTAGGCCTATTTGAAGCTGGTACCTATCCTTGTCTATTAATTATTATCAATACTGTCTATCGCCGATCTGAACAATCAGCAGCTTATGGCTTTCTTTGGTTTAGTAATGGTGCAGGAACAATGGTGGGTGCTGCTTGTGCTTATGGTATTTCCTGGATTAATAATGCAAATGGTATCCATTCTTGGAGATGGCCATATATCATTTGGGGTTCTTTGACAGTTTTATTTGGTATCCTTACATTCTTTTTCCTTCCTGATTCACCACATTCATTCATGTTCCGCCTCACAGAAGAAGAAAAGGCTATTGTTGAAGAAAGAACTCAAGATAATGCTGTAGTTCGTGTATATGAGATTAAGAAGCATCATATTTGGGAAGCAGTTAAAGAACCTCGTCTTTGGCTTCTTGCTCTCTCTACATTGTGTAACAATCTTCATAATGGTGGTCTTGTTGTATTTAGTACTATTCTCGTTCAAGCGTTTGGCTTCACTGTAAGTTTCTCTTTTCAATGTAAATTAAACGGTTTGTTCATTTCATGTAAAATTTAGGGTCAAGAATCAATTTTACTTCAAATTCCAAGTGGCTGTTCAGCTGCATGTTTCGCTGCTCTTGCTGTGTTTATTGCTCGTAAATCAGGTCAACTGTATTTAGCTGCTGCAGTATCTAGTGTCATCTCCTTAGTTGGTGTTATTTTATTAGCTGTTCTTCCTAATACTGGTATAAAACTTTTGGGATACTTCTTGGCTTGGGCTATGAATGGTAAGTAGCATTTTTAGACTAAAGCTAACATTTCATTAAGATTCCATTAACATTATATTTTAAATCAAGGTACATCTGTCATTTTATTAACAATTGCTGGTTCAAATGTTACTGGATACACAAAGAAAATTTTCTACAACGCCATAAATATGATTTTTTACACATTGGGTAACTTCATTGGTCCTTTAGTAATGCTTGAGAAAGAAGCACCCACATATAAAACTGGTATGATCATTTACTGTATCGGTAATGCAGGAATTGTCGTGATGCTTTTCCTTGTCCGTCAAATCATGGCCAGACAAAATAAGATTAGATTGGCAAATCCTCCCACTGAAAAGTTGGATGTTAAAGACGATTTAACTGATCAAGAAAACAAGCGTTTTATTTACAGATTGTAATTCTAATATCCCCATTTAACCTTACTTAATACATTATTTTAATAAATATATCATATTTTAATGAATACAAACATATACTATTTCAAGTAAGTTTGCATGTATATCGTAATACAATGAATGTAGGTGATATGTACATCATGGCAAAATCCAATTATATCTGTTGATTTAATGAGAGTATCATCAATTTAGGAATAGAAAAAAGTCGGAAAACTATGGGTCATACATTACAATTGGGCCATTTTTTTTTTTTTTTTTTTTTTTTTTTGTGGGGAAAACGAGAGAGAGAGAAAGCGAAAAGGTCCATTGTATGTAGAGATGTGTGTGAATATCCTAGTTGGAGCTAATGAGACGGAGGGAGAAGGAAAGAGTAGGTAAGCATAGGTAGAATTAATATTACCTGTAATTTATTAATGACTTGTATCTGTATTTCATTCTTTCTTCCTCTCAATTGTTAAAGTATATATTCTTAATCTAAGTCATGAAGAGATGCAAAGGTTCGGAGAGATGACTAAAAGTAGATTTCACTTACAAGGGAAATCGTATTACTCTATCCTAATCCTCGTGAGAAGACAAAAAAAGACAAAATTAGTTATTTCCTATTTGGATTAACATATAGCAGAGATACGTGAAAATAGTGTTTATACTCTGCATGTATAAATAAAAAGGAAAATTTTGTGTACGTGTGTATTTTAGTAAATCAGGAAGGCGTTGCTGAATATTAATGACTATTTAAAGTTTTACGGATTAGTGTTACTCAAACTTTCTTAATTCGGCACCAACGTCTTCAATGTATGTTATATGAATCATATAATGACAGATAAAGGTTCTAAAGTTACTTGAGAAAGATCTGATATTTTTAACTATTTAAGCAAACTAATTTTTTAAATCTTTCAAAAAAAAAAAAAAAAAAAAAAAAAAAAACCATCAAATCTATCATTTCGATGTCTGACGCTCTAACAAATCGCAATATTATTAATAATAAGGAAACATTTATAGACGATAAAGCTGCCAGTGTATACAGCAGTAAAGGTGAGCTTAGCGCCGATGAATTACCTGTCAATCCACAAGCTGAGCTCATAAAAAGTGAAAGAGAGAAAAAGTTGGTTCGCAAGATTAATTACACACTTTTGCCATTTGTTGGTGCTATTGTATTCATTCAGTTTGTTGATAAATCTACTTTGGGTATTTCTGCTGTATTAGGTATTATTCAAGATACTGGTTTGACTGGTACTCAATATAGTTGGCTTGGTTCTTTCTTTTATCTCGGTTTCATTTGTTTCCAAATTCCAAACAATTACTTAATGCAGAAATTTCCTATCAAAAAATACCTTGGCACGCTTCTATTCTTGTGGGGCATTGTTATGGCTTGCACGGCTCTCTGTAATACTTTTGCGCAATTGGCTGCTTGTAGAGTATTGCTCGGTTTGTTTGAAGCTGGTACTTATCCTTGTCTTTTGATTATTGTAAACACTGTCTATCGTCGATCTGAACAATCAGCAGCTTATGGCTTTCTTTGGCTGAGTAATGGTACTGGTACTATGGTTGGATCTGCTTGTGCTTATGGTATTTCCTGGATTAATAATGCAAATGGTATCCATTCTTGGAGATGGCCTTATATTATTTGGGGAGCATTGACCGTTTTATTTGGTGTTATCACCTTCTTTTTCCTTCCTGATACTCCTCACTCTTTCATGTACAGATTAACTGAAGAAGAAAAAGAAATTGTTGAAGAAAGAACTCGTGATAATGCAGTTGTTCGTGTCTATGAGGTTAAGAAGCACCATATTTGGGAAGCTGTCAAAGAGCCTCGTCTTTGGCTTCTTTGTTTCTCAACTCTCTGTAACAATCTCAGTACTGGTGGTCTTGTGGTATTTAGTACTATTTTAGTCCAGAACTTTGGTTTCAACGTATGTGCTACTTAAAATTAATCTAATTTGAGTATCTTTTAACTAATTAGTTTATTATAGAATCAAGAGTCCATTTTATTGCAAATCCCTTCAGGCGCTGCATCTGCTTGTTTTGCGGCATTAGCTGCTTTTATTGCTCGTAAATCAGGTCAATTGTACCTTGGTGCAGCTGTTTCTACTACTATATCTTTGATCGGTGTCATCTTATTGGCTGTTCTTCCAAATAGTGGTATCAAGCTTTTAGGTTTCTTTTTGGCCTGGGCCATGAATGGTGAGTGAAATTTATAAGCAAAAATTAGCATATCATTAACACTACTGTTAAAATAAAGGTACAGCAGTGATCTTGTTAACAATTGCTGGCTCAAATGTTACAGGATATACGAAGAAACTTTTTTATAATGCTATGAACATGATTTTCTATACCTTTGGTAATTTTATTGGTCCTTTAATCATGTTAGCCAAGGAAGCACCCGTCTACAAAACTGGTATGATTATTTATTGTATCGCAAATGCTGCTATTTTGGTTATGCTTTTCTTGGTTCGTCAACTTATGGCAAGACAAAATAAGATTAGGTTAGCTAATCCTGCTCCACCTGTCGATGTCAAGGATGATTTGACTGATAGTGAGAATAAGACATTTATTTACAAATTATAAATATCATCCCATTTTCCCCTTTAAATACTACAAATATTACGATTTCTTACCTTTCTAATTATATATACCTTTTTTTTTCTAACAATAAATTATTTCTATATTATACATTGATATAGCTTCAAATTTGATACCAAAATATTAATTGTTTCAAAAAAATATGTTTTATATCAGTTATGTTCTAGATTGGAGTGTCGTATCCTTTAGTTACAATTTTTTGAGATAGAAAACAGTATGTACTTATTTTAGAGATGCTATAAAAGCTATTGTAAAGAAAATATAATTTTATCACACGCTTCAAGCTTGAAGAAATCCTTTAAATTTCAGGATTGATTTTTTTGAGCCCACTCCTGATATTTGGAGAGCTACGCTCCCCAATATAAATGCTAAGTCTTGGATATGTTGCATTCCCGATTTCGCATAATTTTAGCGTTTTAGCAGTAGAGTTTCAAATAAGTTCGCACTATAGTGCTAAAACTAAATACATTCAATCTCAAAGCCATTACTTACTCCGTGTTTGTGTTTTGACAAGCTGTACCTGTTATAAATTCATAATTTTCTGAATTAAATACAAAACAGAGATAAGTAATAATAAAGCTTTGGCTTGAGAACTTTTGCATGTGAGCTAGTTTTTGGTAGCAGGAATTTTACTAGGTCTACTTGCCAATAAATCAAAATAATAATTCGCATACAGATGACATGATAGACAGGATATTACACGTACTAAAATATTGCTTTTACAATTTACTGAGATTAATAAGTAGTTATTATTGTATTTACTCCTTTTAGGGACATTTGTTAATAATAAAATACAGTTTTTATTATTATTTTATATGTCAAACAGTTGCACTCAATAATATTCAATCGTTTTTCTAATTTATTATTAACCTTAATTAATCAAATAAAGATATATATTCATTTTGTAAAATTACTTTTAAGCCTTCTTACACTCTAAAATTGGCCACTCATTAATTAAAATACTTTCGCAATTTACACTAATGGATTTTGTATCCTTTTGGAAGTATCTGATTGAGTAAAATTTGAAATTTTCAGAAAACAGAATTTTCATAGTTTCAATCTTCAAAATCGAAGTGTGCCCTCTTTTTTATGATTAAATTCATAATAAACGCTTTTTAATATATCTTAGACACTACTCAGCAGATGTAAAATAATCGAATTACGAAACTCTTATTTAATTTTACTTTATATCTCACGAAAACTCAAAAATACTTGAAATTAATTGATTTCTTCTTGAAAACTAGGGTTTACTTCTCATTCCCATTCGACTTTTTTTCACTAAATAGGACCAAGAAAAACTATATGCCGATGTACCTGAGATGTTCAACTTTAATCTAAAAATGAGCATCCGGAAATAAACTATCTCTAATAGTTAGTACAGCTTTTTTAATGCTAGTGTTTCAAATTTTTATCACAAATTCACTACTAAAAATTAAGAGCTTTGATTTTTGATATCACTTCAAAAAACTAAGCTGTACCGACACTTCCCAATAATAAAACCTAATTTTATTGAAGTTTTTTTGTAAAATAATTAAGTATGAAAAAATAGTGGGCACTTTCTTTTGTAGTAGATTTCAGAATGTTCGTTAAATTGAGCAGCAGTTATTCTTTATTTATGTCGTAGGTTGCGTTGAGCTTTGTCCGATGTATTTTAGTTTTTTTTCAAAATACTGGCTTTTCCTGTGCTGTGATATTGCTGCAAATTTATTATAGTTTCTGTTTAGTAGGAGTATACAGTAATCGAGCTACATAAGGCTACACTATATAATGCTACGCGCTCTATAAGGCTAAGATTTTCAAAAAAAAAAATTTAGCAGGGAAATAGTTTTATTAGCCTTATTGAGCGCGCCACATAATCGAAATTTTTATACTTTGTTTAGTCGTAACAGTAAAATTTTTGAAGAGGGTCTTGAACGACAGTATTACGTTGTTGAGAAATACGATGATGAAAAAAATTTCAAATATGTATAATATATTGGAGAAATTAAACCAGTTGATAAATCTACTCGGTTACAACAATTGGATTTATATTGAATCGTTATTTTCTCAAAGCAACAGATTGTGAAGAAAACCTTGAACAAAATTTTGTCGTTTCTGTGTGCAGGCAATTCTATCAAATTTTACTGTAATGTCATTGTTAAACAATGTATTCAACTTTTTTGAAATTGCTAAAATTTACCTTCCAAAAGAGCAGTATAATGCAAGTATGCTGATTCTAAGTTTAAACCTCTTGGGAATGGTCTGCAAAATTCAACTTTGAGCCATTAATAGTTGGTTTTATAAAAAAAAATTAAACAACGGAGACACTGCACACAAAACAGGTGACAAAAGTGCTCGTTTGTATTTTGCCATTCCCACAGCAACCCAGGGAGGCTATAACAATTTTGATCCTATCGACCAACGCTAAAAGTACCTACCGCTGCAATGGAAGCTCATTTGAGTTTATATTCGGCGAGAGCTGGTAAGCTTACTGGTCATATACAATGATTTTTTGTAGGTGAAAATAACAGGTAACCAATCTGTGGTTCAAGTTTACCGAATGCACAATGACTCATAAAAGTTAATGTTAGGGTTAGAGATGAGTATAGTACATAATCACAACAATGCTTATGTAGAGTGGCAGTTTACTTAAAGTAATATTCATAGATATTACGTTTTAATCATTTTCAATAAGAGCGTCGTGCAGCAAGGTATAGGTGCAATGATAACAATTTTTTCAGTACACAATAGGTTATGAAAATTGTCTGTTTACATGATTGGGTCCAAAATGTATACGTACTCTCATGTAAAGCTCAATATTATTTGTATTGAAATTCGGCGGAATAGGGTTTTTTTCGGTTTTTTTACAGCTGTAAAAAATCTGATTTCAAATAGCTTTCGAATTTTTTCGCCCAAAATCGAGTCTAATCATATCAAATCTTTAACATGCATGTACCTTTCCTCTACAAACCATCGATATATGCTCAAAAATAGAGCAGCTAATATTAAAATATAGGCGCGCTGACTCATCATTGATTTAGCTGATCTAAAATTAATTGAATAAAATTGAATCCCAATAGTAAAACGCTAATTTTTTTGCTGTCACAAAATGAATTCTATTAAAACGCCATTCTACCGTTTTTACTTCATCAAAAAATATTGATTTTTCGTCGAGATAATCAAAATAATAGCTCACATTACAGCTTAAAACCTATGTTGGCTGAGTTCCAAAATCGATTTGACAAATTGATCCAAAAATGATCCAAAAATGATTTAAAAAACAAAATCGTTCAATAGCTCGTGAACTCCAAAATAAGCTAAGAGAGCGTAATAAATAGTTTTTGTACAGCTTAAAATTCTGCATTTGGCTAAATAAAATTTGAGTAAATGCTTCACATTAAATTTTGCATAAAATGCAATTAAAATTTTAGAGGTTTTTTGAAGATGCAAGCCGCTTTTTATAAACATGTTTCAAAATTAAACACTTTAAATAATGTGTAAAAAAATTATCTATCAATCAAGCTATTGACGAATCTTTTAGCTACATTTTTCATGGAGAAAACAGGATTTTTGTCAATTTTTTTTTCAAATCCAAAATTTAAAACGAGGGTATACTCGTCTTTTTGGGAAGCAGAATCGAGGATATCCTTTATTTACACATTTTCGAGGATATCTCGACGAAAAGTTGATATTTTTAGAATCCCTAAAATGGAACTGACAGAGATAAGTACGTTCTATAAAATGCATAAAAAATAACTGCTACTCAATTTAATAAATATTTTAAAATCTACTACAAAAAATATCAAAAAAAGGAAAAAAAAAAAGTGTTCAGAGCTTTTTCATACTTAAATATATCATAAAGAGCCTTAAAAAAAGTAACTTTTATTATCTAAAAGTACTAGCATAGTTTAATTTTTTGTGGAGATATGAAAGCTCAAAGTTTTTAATTTTTACGAGCAAAATACGTGTAAAATCTGAAACATTAGCAATGAAAAACATTATACCAACTGCAAAAAATAGGATATTTCTGGATACTTGTTTTTGGATTAGAGTTGGGCATCTCAGTTACATTTGCATATAAACTTTTCTTGATGTTATTTTGTGGGAAAAAAAAATAAATCAGAGATGAAAAGTGAGACTCGGTTTTTAAAGAAAAAACAATGAATTTTTTCTATTTTTGAGTCTTTTGTGGGATAAAAAATAATATTAAGGATGGGTAGCATAATGGGGTGTGCATCTTTGAGTAGCTAGAATTTCGAGCTCAATTAGTTCGCTAGGTATGTAGGTACTACAGGCCTCGTTGGATAGATTGCAACCCAAATAGTAAATTTCTAAACTTGAAACTGCCCTCATTATGAGATATAGGTCCTTTAAATGGCCCTTTTCATTCGGTTACCAAAAAAGCATACACATGTTAATGTTTCTACAAAAAAGGCAAATACAGTTGTAATTAATACCTCAACCTTTAAATGTCATTGTCGTGCATCACGTCAATAGTTATAAAATCTCAACCAATTTTGCGATAGTTTTTTTTTTTTTTTTTTTTTGAACCTTATACTATTTACTATTCAACTCAGAATCTAAAGTTTTACATATCATATTTAATCCGCCAGTCTATGGATTTGTTGAGTATTTGAGGTTTCAAGTTTTTTTGATCGGATTTGTCTTTTTATTATTGAGTTTAATGCTAGAAGAATGCCCAGTATTTTTGATAAAAAAAAATTATTTTCTCAATGAAAACTCAATATTTTCGAGCAAAGTGAAAAATAAAAGTATATATAATCTAGGATTATGATATAAATGCTAAAAAATAAACCTTTATATAGTGATTGTAACAAATTTTACAACTTTTGAATAATCTATCAATGATCATTAGCATTTACTCAACATGGACAGATACAATAATGGCACTATTTAACTTGAATTGCGAGTATTTAAGATTTCAAAAATAGGTGTGTCATATCATGTATCTACTTCTCAGTGTTATAAGATATTGTATCAACATCGTCCAGCAACAATCAGGGCTTGGATATACCTACCTGCAGTAAGAAAACAGATTACTTTAAAAAATGCTTGTTTATTTAAAGCAGCAATGTAAAAGTTTGTGTAACATAATAATTTCAGTCATTATCAGATTGATACCTAGTAACTTTATCATTCAAACAAAAATAATTTACAAGGCTATATTAATAGTTTCAAGCATAATCCTCAATAACCCAATGAATCTATATGACAATGATTCATGTAGCACAGATCGATTATATCCAATCAAAGAAATATGATAATTATCAATCACAATTGGCAGAACTGTACCTGGAAAAGATCTGATAAAAAAAAAAGAAGCTTGGGGACTGTTCAATATTTAATATAATTCCAAAAACCAAAACAAAATATACCTTCTTTCTCTTGCTAGTAATCATGTGGAAATCATCTGCTTTAATTCAGGGCAGTAGCTCGGCTATAAATTCAATAGCAAGGTCAACGATAATAGCAAAAAGACGTCAATATATCAACGTTGTTTTACCTTCGCTACATAAATGTAGACCTATCATTTACCCTATTCATTATCAAACAAGCCGATTTATCAGAACAGAGCAATCACACAACCATATTCATGCTGATGATTTCGCTTCCATGCTTGAGCTTTCAAGTAAGGTTTTTTATATCAATTAGGTTTTCACCAATAATCTTATAATAAATGCATGCATATAGGCAAAAAAGGAATGCAAGTTACCTGGATCGGATTTGTTTCCAATGTAGGATTGACCGTATCCAAAGGAGTCGCAGGCTGGTAGATAAACTTACAACATTAACCATTTAGCAGACCACTAATTAACAGTTTCTAGGTTTATGAATTCTGCTGCTTTGTTAGCAGATGCATCTCATTCATTTAGTGGTAATGTAAATGCCATGTTGCACAATCTAACTATACCACTAATTTATTGTCAGATCTCTTAAGTGATTTTGTAACTTTATATACATTTAAAATGTCAAGAAAAGTGCCAGATAATACATTTCCGTATGGATATGGTAAAATTGCAGTTTGTTATATGATTTATTTGATATCTCAAAAAATCAAATCATTTAGGTAAATACGAGACGGTAGGATCTTTATCCGTTTCGGCTATATTGGTGGCGGGGAGTATCGGTATTGGCATGCATTCATTTGATTTGCTTCTAGATATATGGGGCCAACATTACAGTCAAGCTGCTCAGTCCCTAAGTGATACAGTAGCTTCAGCGGTTACAACTACATCCGATAATCCTAGCCAAAAACAAAATGTTTTAGATCCCAATGCTGCTTGGTTTGCATTAGCGAGTGTTGCCATTAAGGAGTGGCTGTATCGTATAAGTAAATATATTTCTGCAAGTATTGTGGCTGAATATAGGCCATTTAATGTATATATGATGTGTTTACCCCTTTTTTATATGATTATTAGCTCTCAAAGTGGGTCAAAGTGAACGTAGTGATGTATTGATTGCAAATGCATGGTAGAAAATAACAACCGAGAAACACAAATTGACACATTAACGTATCTTAAAAATTCAAATAAATAGGCATCATCGGTCAGATGCTTATTCTAGTTTTGTTGCCCTTGTTGCGATAGGAGGTTCATATGCCGGAATGCCTATTTTTGATCCATTGGGAGGTATGATAGTTTCAGGTATGATATTTAAAAGCGGGATAGACATTATGCGACAATCTACAAGAGAATTGCTTGATAAAAGTATCAGTGAGACTGAACTAGACGAAATTAAATCAATCATTGCCTCTGTCAAGGTAGGAATATAATATATACATACATAAAAGGGAGTTACTAATACAAGCGTCGATAGAATAAAGAGGTTGATCTACTCGATTTCTATTCTATTCGTGGACGTAAATTCGGACCGTTTCATCATTTGGATTTAGTTATTCAATTAAATCCTCGATTATCTATAACTAAAGCTCACGAAATTGAACAAAAAGTTAGATTAGCTATCAAACAACATTGTAGTCATGTTCAAGAAGTGATTATTCATATAGATGCTGAGAAGCAACCTAGACATTTTTAAAATTCTGCAAGCTATTTGTAATAAACTATTTTTATTTATCAGTTTTGACATGTATTTTATACGTGCCACATATTCGGAGAGAAAGAGAGGAAAGGGCGAAGGTGGGGGAGGGAGGGGAAGGAGGAAAATCATGAGGTTGCATTACTTTTTACGGATTATCCGATTTACAGTGACCGCGGTCACTGTATCTCTTATATATCGTTTTATTGGACTCATAGTACATTGCTTAAAACAGAATATCCGAATTTTCAAGGCTAGAATCTTGAGATAAATAAATATATTTCGATGAGTCAGAACAGCATTTGTTTCATTCAATTCATCAGTAAAAAAAAAAAAAAAAAACTAATTGACAACATTTGCTTCAAAGAAAAAAAAAAGGGGGGGGGGAGGATGTACAATTACTGAAATCTCAATTGATTTGTTTCGTTTAAAGGTGATTTTGAAAAATAATTTTGTTTTATTAAATAGAAAAAAAGAAAAAGAAAATATGTTCATAAGAGAATGTAATATTGGTATAATTTTTATAGTAATATGTATATAAATATTCAAATGAATAATATTGAAATGTTCAAAGTTAAATATAAAATATATTTTTTTTTTTTTTTTTTTTTTTTTTTTGCGTATAGAATTGGTGGAGGTATATAGAAATTTTTTGCTACGGGTTATAATAAAACTAAAAGAAATTTTTTGCATAGAAATATTGTTATTTGCTTGTTGAAATTTTTTAAGGGGATATATATATATATATATATATATATATTTTACACCAGTGTAGTAAATAAATAAATAAACAAAAGCTTAATTTTTGTAAGAAAATATATAGAGATTTGATTATTCTGAGAAATCAAATGGTAATGAATCTAGACGCGATCGAAGTTCGAATAAAATATCAGTCCACTCTTGTTGAAATTTGTGAGATCTATCTGAATGTAATGTCTGCATTAATTGTTGAAAACGATCCAAACAGTTGTTCACTGCTTCTGTAGTTGTTATCAAATCACCACTGTAATAAATGGAACCTTGAGATTCAATAGCATAAGCCATCTGTAAGATAGAGTTAATATAAATTCTAATTGACATTGCAAAATATAATGCACCTCATCTACAGCTAGTCTGTATAAATGTTCAAATTCATCAATTTGTTTGTCTTCAATTTCATGTATATACTCTGCTGATGCTCTTCTACTACTATTTGCACTGCTTGTATTATTTTCTTCAAATAAAGATGTACATGATGAAGCAGATGAAGATCTACGACGTATACGAGGAAACCATCTTGTAGGTGACAATATGATGGTAGATGTTTCTTCTGAAATGTTGTTGGTATGATGATTTTGATGATGATTATGACATCCACATGAACAACACAAGTGTTCTTGTTTATTATTATTATTTTGATTATGATTGAATAAAAGTGATGTTAAAGAAGGCATTTTTTGTATATATTTTACAAAGAAGAAAGAAAAAGAGAACGATCAGACACAAATGTGGCATGTATTTATATAAAGAAATGAATTGATCTATTCCCCATAAGTATTGATCTCCCCCAATTGACTTTATTCTCTAAACTCTCCTTGTTCCGATCTCCTAACTTGACCCCTCTTGTATCAATTGTTTCATTGTGTTACCATGCTAACTAACAATCAACTAAAACACCTGTTTTACCATATAAAAAACTTATGTTTGTATACGTATTCATAATAAAAAAATAACATATAATTTGTATTAATATAGTATTATGTGTTTACAATTCATTTTACATGTGATTTATATTGAACAAATTTATTTATTATTTAAGCTATAATGATTATATATATATACCATTCAAGGAGTTTTGAAGGAGAAAAAAAAAAAAAAAAAAAAACAAAACGTAGACATAAACACAATCCTCCTTAAGTTGATTACTTTTTTTGTAACTATCATAAATAAATGACAACAATTTTATATATAGGTTTGCTTTATATAACAGAAATTCTACAACATAAAAGCAGGGATATTTATCATTTATTCAACAGAATTATTAGAGAAAAATCTATTTTTGTCAATTAGATGTAGAAAATTTTCAAGGAGATTTTGTACTTCTTTGATAAGCAAGCTTCAATATAATATTTATATTATTATGCAATTATAAGGAATAACAAATGATTGTTGTTTCCGAAAATGTGAAGTATTAATATGTAGATCAGCAAAAAAGCAATAACTACTTTTTGTATCATGCCCGATCAAATATTACACTCATCATGTTTGTACTACCAATGCGATTAGCTTGTATGTTTTGTGTACTATCAAGATTTATAACAGTGTGTGTGTGTGCGTGTGTGAGTATGAGTGGGTAGGTGCGTGTGTAAAGCAAACATAATGTATGTATTTATGTCATGTCTTCAATCTTATTTAATCTTATGAGCAATCATAAGCGTGTGATCAGTGCAACATTGAACACTTTTTTTTTTCTTTTTTATATAATCAAAATAATGGATGGAGGGTATGTGTAATAAAGAAATTAGTAATAAATATAATAAATAATGAAATTGGTTGAATCGTTGTTTCATTTCATTATTAGGTATATGTAATTTTCTATCTAAATGCGTGCATGTAATAGTAAAATTGTAGATAATTTATGCACGCAATTTTTATTCATCTTGTGATGCTGATTTGTTTGCTTTCTTCATTGTTTTCAACATTGATTTTACTTCTTCTACTTCAACAGAGACGCTTGCATCTAAATCAGCATAATTTCTACATAATGGACATGAAAATCCAGGATGATTCAATAATAGTGGACGTAAACATTTATAATGAAATGTATGGGAACACGGCGCAACAAATAATGCTTGAAAGGGTGCAATTGCAAATAGACAAATACAACATTCGTCAACATGAACATCGTCGTCTTCTTCTTCTTCATTTTCTCCTTCTGCATTATTGCCTAATTCATCAAATTCAATTCTTCCCATTGATTGGGTGATAGATGAAATATGATTGGGTGGTGTAGCCAGATTACGAAGAGAATTGTACGTTTTCAAGCTTTTAAGAATTTTATACGATTAATACGTTTGATAATAAGAAGACAAATCAACCTTACTTGTATCTGTTCATATTATCCATTTGCTGATTGTTTTTATTTAGTTCTAATCGCATCTTTACAGCACGATAAATCTCTAAAATGTTGTGTCAATATTGTCATTGTTGCTTGTTTTTTTTATTTTTTTACCTTGTGTTCCTCCTTGATAATCAACACCCAATTGAATTATATCATTATCATGAAGTTGAAATGGCTGTGATTTTTGGTTTGGTCCACATAATCTTCTACTATTCAAAAATGTACCCGAAGAAGATTCCAAATCACGAATAAAAACCTGTGTAATCGATCAATATGAAGACAAATGTCTTATTATTCGTATGATAAATACCCTGTTTGCTTGTACAAAGATTTCAGCATGTGTTCTGCTTACAACTTTACTCCTAAAAGTCATTTGTGTGTTAGAAGATTGTGGCCTTTTATTACTTTCAGCAATAGAGCGTCCAATATGTATAACTGCTGAGCTGTTCAGTGTGAACTCCATGATTGGAAACACAAGTGCGCTACTCGAATCAAGATGTGGTACTATACGTAATTTATGTTGATTTTCTTCCATTTGTAAATATTGAGGAGAGAAAAAGATAACAAAGGTAAAAAAAAAAAAAAAAAAAAAAAAAAAAAAGAGAGAAAGAGAAAAAAGAAAGAAAAAAAGAGAAAGGGGATAAAAAATGAGGAGAATAAGAAGGATGAAAGATAAAAAAGAGTGTTATCAAACTGTAACAAGAGCAATAAAGAAAAACAAGAGGATGTGTGTGTGAACTTGCTTTTCACTATCTCTATTTATTTGTTATTTAAATGGGTGCAACGAAAGAGAAAATTCTTTGATTCGAGTCGGCACTCTGAAATTACGATTCTGTTGCTGAAGCCTACAATATATTGTGGGGTAAAAATACGAAAAAAATGTTGCAAAAAAGGTTATAGAAAAGGAAAAGATTCGGATACAACATGTTGTATATCACCTTATCTATTCTTTTAATAGAATAAAAAGGCTTTTAAACAGAGTAAAATATCGAGCACCAGCCAATTTTTGTGTAATCTCGTTTTTTTTCTGCTCAGTAAATCAACATTATCATGTTAAATATGAAGATTAGGTAATTGACACATTGATTACATGAAAAGGTGTTATGCTATGTATTTCTATTACAACCAACTGATGGTAGATCATTCCAAATTGTCGAATTTTGACAGGTACCGTTGTTATGGTAACCAGCTTGAAATGCAATAAGCCACTTTTGGTGTGGTGGTTTACTGTATATGATCCCCGACTTCAAACAAAACAATATTCTAGGCAGGGGAGATGAAAAAGTCCTTGTTTTTTTGTATATATTCCTTTGATATCACTATTCCATCAGTAATGAGCAATACATTTGGTAGCTTATTGCGTAATTCAAGGCTTGCATCTTATGATCGTACCATAAGTCAGGTATACACAACACCCCTAAAGCGTAAACAAATTGGTGATTGGGGTTTAAAGCGTAATTTACCAACTGTTATTCGTACTCGCTATGCTACTATTGAAGCCTTAGATACAGCAGAACATCAAACTCCCTGGCAATCAGGCAATAGTAAAGTATTGTTTGTAAAACGTTGGAAGGAAAATTTCCCCGAGTCCAAAAAGCCAACATCTCGTTCTGATAAACAAACTTACAACATTGCCAAAATGACCCCTGTTGACTTTAGACGTTTCTTACAACAATGTGCTAAACGTGCACCTGAGTTCCAGCAATTACTCAAGCAAAAAGATTTGGTACAAGATCAATTATACGACTATTTGGATATTTCTTTTGCTGATACAGATAGTCCCGTGGGTCCCACTTATTCTGACTACACTTCTGATGAACCCTATTCTGTAGAAGGCCGTATTTTGAATGCAGGACGTCATGGTCATGCAGTTGGTATTGGTGGTGTTGTAGCTCATTTACCCAAACGTCATTCATTGGGGTTGCGCCAATTAGGAGATAGAAGAGTTCGTACATTCTATGTTGAAAGTGCTTATATTGATGATGAAGGAAAGCCCAAGGTTGTTCTTACAATGACACCACCTGGTGCTGCTAGTTTACCATTTATGTTGGCATTTGATGATGTTTTGGATGATAAACATCAAACAATCTCAACTGCAGAAATGTTTTTAACAAGAAAGCAATCAATAGGAAGAGTGAGAGATGATAAAGATCAAGTGCAAGCTAATCCAAATCACGACAAATTAATGAGTAGAATTGCTGGTTTAATCAACAACACTAAATAGAGAATATGTATTATAATTATAGTAAAATAAAAGACGTCCATCGTCCTGTAAAACAATCTATAGCTTTATCTATTGTGCAACGACGAAAATAAGCATCTGATTGATTTTCTGTTGTTGTACGGCCTAACTGACCATAAGCATTACTACCACAAGACCATACATGACCTTTATCTATTATAAAAATAATTAAGTCCATTTGCACTCTTTGATTAATGTTTTGTTAATTTACCATCTAAAACCAATGTATGAGTTGAACCGCACACTACTTTCTTTGCCTCAATCTCTATAGGTTGATCATTAACATCTAAAAACGCTGCCAAGGAGATTATGTCGTCTTTATCTTCAGACATTCCCCAACCCAATCTACCATCTTTAGACCAACCAAATGTATATACATCACCACCTAATATAACAGCAGAATGAAATGGGCCACAAGCAACATCGTTTGCATCTCTCAACCCACAGAAATATTCAATCATGGACGGTGATTTCAATTCCTGCTGCTGATAATCAATGCCTAATTGTGATAAGCGATTGGATCCAAGGCCATATACTGGTGCATCAGTTGAGTTTGTTAAAAACAAAATGTGTGTATTGGAAGCGCTCATCTTTGTCACCTGGTAAGGCAAATCAAGTATCTCGCACTTTAAATCATGTATGTTATATCGCTCAACTTGGCCTGATTGCTGTTTTAAAACAAATATATCTTGTTTCCCCTGACAATAGACAGCTTGCTTAGCATTTAAAATGCAATCAATATGTTGTGATGTCGCTTTGACGAATGAAAGATTATGCTGATCATCAATCAATCCCATCATGCTGTCAGGGTCTCCAAAAATGCTGATAATAGTCTTCTTCTGCTGACATAATGTCTTAAATTTAGAAAACCATGGAGGTTGAAATCCCCAAAATTGAATAGTACCTTCATCTATAAATTCCATTTAGATCTTCAAAAACAAATTGAGCTTTTTTTACAATCAGTTTACCATCAATTACAATTGTCGTTTCCCAACTCGTAAACAATACTTTGCTCGTATGTGTATGGCAGTACGACAACCTTACGATAGTATCACTTGATTTTTTTGCTTGCTCAAACGCGTTGAAGCCAAAACTATATAGTCTATGCTGCATTATTGTATTACAACTAACAGAAAAAGACATGTTTGCTTGGTTTTTAATATATTGAGGAACAACAGTCCGTGTGGTCAGCCCATTTCTGCGATTGATTTTCGGTTTTATAGAAGCTGAATTGAGTTGCAACCAAGATCAAAACATCAAATCTTATTTTGAAAGAGGGTCTTACATTTTTGCAAGCTTATTACTATCATTCAGCGACATTTTTGCAGCATTTTGACCAAAAACAGGTAAAAAAAAAGTATGGTTGCGGGAGATGAAAATCAAAGTCGACCATAATTCTTCAAATAACGAAAAATGGACATCAGCCACAGTAATCAATAGCCATCAACTATATCAAGATATTAAAAACCTTAAAATCTCAAAATATTTCATCTACAATCTCGACCTGAAAATCAATATATATGATTTGTTTGCAACCACTATGAGGATAATATGGTATCATCACTTTCTACAATACTTTGAGTCAGTCCCATTCAATTCAGAAAATGTAATAAGAAAGATCAAAAAAGAAATTTGGAAACTATCAGACATGGATAGTATTGATATATAATCATATAGTTTTAATCAATGCACAACATATGGCAAGTCACTTTATTTAATATACACTTGACCATCATACAATGATTTTATTTTAATAATAAAACTTTCATTCCATAAAAAAAAAAAAAAAATGGAAATCAAATCTGAAAATCTGAAATTTTTATAGTAAAAACTTGAAATATATAACTTGTTATTCCAATTAAACTATGAATATTTTTAACCACTACTTTATGATGTATAAATAGTTTCTCTAGCTTTACTGTGGAAGCAAATATTGTACAAAATGTAAAAATCAATTTTTTGAGAAAAATGTTAGTATTTTGTAATGAAAATTATAGAACAAAAATAAAGAAATGTAGAGCACATTTTTTTGGGCGTTTGATATTAGAAAAGTTTTGGTAAAAGTTGTTAATTTTGTTGTTGAAAAATCCTGGAAACATTTTCAATGCTCCGACGCTTATGTACCCTCGACAAAATTTGGGGTCAAATTGATCAATTTTCATCCAAACTTTTTTATCCTCCAAATTGTTTGAAATTTACACATAATATATTTTTGATATTTGGAACAATATTTTTTAAGCTTTCAGGGCGTTTTTATCATAAAAATCGGACAAAATAGGCATTTAAGCGGGCGAGGGTTTGGGTTATGGGTGTAAACTGATGGCCTGACCATCCTACCTCATTCTGAATGCATTCAATATCAGCTATAACTATTGTAAACAGTATACTAAATGTCGATACATTAGTACTACTTAAAAAAAAACCATCGTTCGTAATGATTGGGTACCAATAATAAAATGATTTAGATCAAAAGTCTGGGTCGCGCCATGTTTACATCAATTAACTTTGTAACCACCAGTGAGGAGACTCTTGGTATCAATCACATAAACAAGTAAAGTCGCGCTGATAAGGTTACAGATTTAAGTTTAATTGAATATTTCACATAACGTGGTATCACATACATTCGAGGCGTAAAAATGGTTCAAATATCAGTGTCACCGCAAATAATGAAAAATAGCATCTTGCCAGATCAAATTGATAAATCTTACCTGAAAAAAAGTCCAGCCTCCCCCCCCCATACCCCTTTCCCCTTATCCATTTATACAAGTAGTAATGCTGTCAATTCAACTTTTTGTATAACCTACAAAAACCCTCAAACTGGTTCATTTTAGGGGTAAATCCCAAATAAACAACTTTTGTGTGTGTCTGTGTCTATTTGAAATGATATAATGATTTTATTTTTTGATTTACTCTTCTTTATCGAATGATTTCCAAACAGCATTTTCTTCATTATCGTTTTGGTCTTCAAAAGCACCACCACGTTCTTCTTTATCAAATTGAGAAGCGTCCACAGAAACATCACCATCATCCATGTATTTAGCATCAGATGAAGCGAGTGATTTATCTTGCTCGAATAACTGACGACCTGATATATGCATTATTATTAGGGAGAAATACTTTATTGGGTTTGTTAAAATTACCTGATAATTTGCCCTTTAACTCCTTTGCTCTTTGTGCCTTTAAGACTGCATCCTTTTCCAACATCTCGGCATCAAATTTCTTTTTCCATTCCATGAAACTTGCAACTGTAACCTTTGTACCAACAAATTTAGCTTGTTCAGCTTCTTCTTCTTTACGTCTCTTTTCATTGATGATATCCTCTTCTGCCTTTTGTACATCTAACATGATATTATCAAGTTCTTCTTTCATGGCCATCACCATGGTGAAAATCATCGCCATACCGATAGACTCTTCAGCCTACAAATTCAGATTCATTATTAAGCGCGTTTTATTATTATCTTTCCAGAATAAACTTACAATTTGCTTGACTGATTCTCTAATTTTATTGTAATAGGTTGATGGGATTTGGCCTTCAATTGTTTCAATTTCATATTCTGGTAATTCTTCAGGGTAATTAGGTGTATAAGTTACGTGTAAAGAGAGACCACCTATATAAAAAGTATAAATGAGAATTGAATCAAAAACTGAATATTGTTGTCTTTAACTAACGTGGATTTTCTTCATCTTGCTCTTCGGGATATACAGCAATTCTAAATTCCTTGTCATTGATGGCTTTTACAAACAACAAGATAGAATTAGCATGCTTATTATTGTAATTAAATTTTTTTATTTTGCTTGTTACCTTCAAATTCATCAGGATAAATAGATTCGAGAGCTTCGATCTCATTTGCTTGTTCTTCGGCGTAGTCTAATCGCTAAGGTGTGAGTATGAGTTTTTATCTAAGCTAAAGATTTTAAAGTATTCACCTGTCATGATATATATATATATGTGTGTGTATAAAGAGATACTCTTTGATATTGGAAATTTTTTCGAAGCTTAGAATCGAGTTTAGAATGACTGACTGGTCTTTAAATAACCAATAGCATCAACGGGTGCCTGTTTCCTTCATCAAGCAATAGGCATCAAATGCAAGTGCTTGAATATACAGTATCTGGTTCTCTCTTGATTTCGAGTTGGTAATCAGGAGCAATGTGGGAATATTTCAATATTAATCCAAGACAAATAAATATTTATAGATGTGAAAATGATATTTTGATAGATCCAGGACCAAGAATTTAGAACCAAAGTAAGAGTAGTGTTTATAGTGAATTTGCATAGCTATTGCAAAAAAAAAGTTATTACATTTATGTATTTACGCTCTTGTTTGAATATGCTTAAAATGGGGATATATTTTTCTATAAAATGACTAAAACAAAAACATCGAAAAATTTAAAATGGAACTTTTTACTGGTAGAAATCGTATTTTTATATATAAACTTTAAAAAGGAAAAAATATAATAAAAACTCATGGTGTCTGGTAACTATATTTTATGTATTTATGCTATAGCAAATTCTGGCTCTTCAAACCTGAAAAAAAAACTTTTGAAAATTGACACTACACTATTGAAAGCAGAATATTTATGCACACATTATTAAAGGATTCACGTGCCCATTATAGAGACAATTGGTAGTGATATCATATTACTTGTTGGTGTGATTATTTTAGTGTGTGCATAATGAGCCAAATATAAACATATTTAAATCAGATGCTGTCAAAATGACAGCTAATATGGTAGAACATGGGTTCTTCAAATTAGTTGAAAAAGAAAAAAAAAAAAGAAAAAAAGTATAAAATATTCCCGCATTGATTAATGCATTTTTCTTTTTCTTTTTTTATTATTTTTCTTAATTTATAAATATTTTTAAGCAAAAGCAAAAGAAAAAAAAATGGGTTTAAATGAACAAACTGCATGCGAGTTACAATGGTTGGCTGCAATGAATGTAGATGTTACTACAGCAGCTACAAGAAAGACAAGTATTATTGGTACTATTGGTAAAGTATTCTTTAAATAAAAAAGTTATAATAAACAAACACGTTAAGAATAAATCAAGGTCCAAATACCAACAGTGTTGAAACGATTACTCAACTTCGTAATGCGGGCCTAAATGTAGTTCGCATGAACTTTTCTCATGGTTCTTATGAGGTATTTACAAAATTACAATTGCGGAGATTTTAATCTTATTCATCATATTTTGCTGATATGTCTAGTATCATCAATCTGTCATTGATAACACACGTCAAAGTACAAAAAGTAAGTAGATTGAGATTGATTATATAAAGAAAAGGTTGAGTCTAATATACTATTTATAGTGTATCCTGGTAGACCTACTGCTATAGCACTTGATACCAAAGGCCCCGAGATTAGAACAGGCGTTATGAAGGATAATGTCGAGGTATGACGTTGGTTTAGTATTAAACACAAGGAAGAACTAATTTTATTTCGTAGATTCCAATCAAAGCGGGACATACCTTTACATTAAGTACCAATGATTCATATAAAGAGATATGCGATGATAAAATAATGTATATTGATTATAAAAATCTACCCAATGTGATGGAGGTAAACAAGCTGATTTATGTTGATGATGGTATTTTATCGCTTCAGGTTTTGGAAATTCTACCTGAAGGAGTTAAAGTCAAAGCTTTAAACAGTGGCAAGCTTTGCTCCCATAAAGGCGTTAATTTGCCTGGTACTGCTGTTGATTTACCAGCTCTGTCTGAAAAGGATAAAGAAGATTTAAAGTTTGGTGTTGAGAATAAAGTGGATGTCATTTTTGCTTCCTTCATTCGTCGCGCTCAAGATATAAAAGATATTCGAAAAGTTTTAGGAGAACAAGGTAAATGTATCAAGATCATTTCCAAAATTGAAAATCATCAGGGGGTCGATAATTTTGATGAGATTTTGAAGCAGACAGATGGTATCATGGTTGCTCGTGGAGTAAGTACTACTTGTATATATGCAAATATAAGAATCAATATTCTAATAAAATCTTAAAGGATATGGGTATCGAAATTCCTTTGGAAAGAGTGTTTATCGCGCAAAAAATGATGATTGCAAAGTGTAATTTGGCTGGAAAACCAGTTATTTGGTAAAATCTTTTTGAATTAAAAACATGATTGTCCAATTAAATATTAACAGTACAGTTTAGTGCTACTCAAATGCTTGAATCCATGACTGTAAGCTATGAACAAAATATATAATGTTCTATAACCTGATTTTTGTTTAATAGTACAATCCTCGCCCCACTCGTGCTGAGGTTTCTGATGTTGCTAACGCTGTATTAGATGGTGCTGATTGTGTAATGCTTTCTGGAGAAACCGCAAAAGGCATTTATCCTATTGAAGCAGTACAAACAATGCATAGAACATGTCTATTGGCAGAATCTGTTATTTGTTATCCTAAACTCTTCAATGAGCTTCGCAGCCTTACACCCTTGCCAACTACAATGACTGAAACAATTGCATTTGCCTCTGTTGCGGCTGCTCATGAACAAAATGCAAAATCTATTATCGTTTTGACAAGCTCAGGAAAATCTGCAGGTCTTATTTCTAAATACAGACCGTCTATGCCTATCATTGTGATTACTCGTAATCCTCAAACTGCTCGTCAAGTTCATCTTCACCGTGGTTGTTTTCCCTTTTACTATCCCAAAGCTTCATCTAAAGAAGCTAGCCGTTTAAGTGCCTCAAATAGTACAGATTACCTTAGTCCTCTTAACCTTTCTCCTTGGCAAGATGATGTCGATGTCAGAATAAAATGGGGCAAGTGCTATATTAAATTAATGATTCCAATAAACTAATATGACTTTATAAAATTAGGAATGGAACAAGGTATCAAATATGGGTATGTTTTATTTTCTATATAAATTGGCTACAAAACTAACTATATTTATTAGTTTATTGGGGCATAATGAGGCTGTTATCGCAGTTCAAGGATGGAGAGGTGGTTTGGGTAATACTAATACACTTCGAATTTTAATTACTCCATAAATAAAAACTTTAAAACTATAAATGCTATATCACCTTAATAAAATGACCCTTGGCTACTCATAAGTATATGTTTGACATAAATTCATGCTTCTTCCAGGTTAGAAAAGGGAAATTAATTTTCAAAAATATCATTGCCGTATTTTAGGATCAATTAAAAAAAAAAAAAAAATAAACATTAAAAGGATTTTTACAGCATAGTTTAACAATTAATACTTATAAACTATAATAATACTTTCTATAAAATTTTTAATTTTCTACAATATAGTATTTTATTCTTACTTACTCAAGACATAATTTCTTTAGATATCTACGTAAGAGGGTAATTTTGGTTTTGCAAAGTGGTATCAGAAATAGTACGATTAAAATATAAATTTATTAATAATAAGTTTAATAAAAAAAGAAAAAGGCCAGTGGGAGCGTAGCATTTTAATATGCTTCATTTGCCTTAATCAGATCAAAAAGTGATAAAGGATAGAAAAAAGACCTCAATTAGGATAATTGGGAAAATGCAAAAGTAAAATGTAATAAGAGGGTGATAATAAATAATTTAGAAATCAGGATCTGTTTGTGAAGAGTTGTGGAACAAAAAGGTTGCTGGGATTTCGGGCAGGAACCGGGAGTTAGTTATGGACCAGATAGTCTATCTCATGGAGCATTGAACAGATATCAGGCCAACGAATAAGCTATGCAGTAATTGAGAGCTTTGGGGTCTTCTTTGTTTTTTGTGGTAGTTTATTCAGCAGAAAAGAAAGTGATCAAAAACATCATGGTATTTCCAAATTAAATTCAAGAATGATATTTGGACGAATAAAGTATTGTTTCTAGATGATAATCGCTTAATACAAACACTTATTCTTTATAAATTGAGCTCATGCTTAAAATATTCAAAGTTGAAAAAGTAAAGTATAATATTATATAAAAAGTATAATACAGATTGAAAAAGATAAAAACATCACAAGAGACAGTAATATTTTGCAATTATTTTTACTATAACAAAGTGAATAATCATTTCCTTCAAGCACTAAACAATTCTTTGAATACTCAATAAATATAGAGCATGGCTTATGCTTTCAAACATTCGTATCATGAAGTAATGCAATTTGTCTTTTTTTTTTTTTTTTTTTTTTTTTTTTTTTTTTTTGCTAATTCTGCTTATCTTACTACAGGTCAAGATGGTGCAAATGTCTAAAACATTATAATATTGTATAATCTGCTTCTCTGGCTTGGGTTTC